>WBZZ01004843.1:137500-163872 GCA_019918135.1 Paulinella micropora | reverse complement strand
CGTAAGGGCCTACAACAGTTCGGCAAGACACTAAAGGGTATAGGCAGTGGTACGGCAAGCAGATCGACAAGGTGACCAACATCCCGAAAGAAGTGCTGGACACGACCGAACACCTCGGAGACAACGTCGAGGGCAGCCTCAAAGGGCTGGCGCTGCCGCTGGCGGTCGGCGCCGCGGCGATCGGGGCCGTGATGATCATGAAAAAATAAAAAAAATCTTCTTTGTCCTTAATATTATACTGCTAACGACGATGTCTTCCTCCACTGTCGTCGTGCCCCTGCTAGCAAGCAGCAAAAAGGTCGCTACTGGTAAGAGAGCCCGCAACGGCCAGGAGATCGTGATTGATCCCGAGCACGCCCGCGCGATCAATGCCCGCCCTTGCTGGACGCAGACGGTCATGGCGCCCGCCGCCGCGACCTCGGCGCTGAGCAACACTGCTTTTTTTAGCTTTATCCTCGAGAACAACCAAGCAGGCGCGATCCACGATGCGACCCTGCGATTTAAGATCACGTTCACGACCAGCGGCAGCCAGCCGACCGACTCGCGTGTTTTGCCTACCACTCAATGGTTCGAGCGTATCGAGTACATCGACCGCCTGACGGGCACCGAAATCGCGCGGTACCACGGCGACATGATGCACCTGATATTCAATACGTTGCCGCAAGAGGCCATCGACCAGATTGCCGACATGGTCAACATGTGCCCCAAGACGGGCAAGGTCAGCGGCCGCCAGTGGGAGAACAACGACGAGCAGTACTTTTACCTGCCCCTTGTTCACACCTGGCTGAACGGTATGGATTTGGACCTGAGCACGCTGCGTGGCGACCTCGAGATCCGGTTTTATCCCAGAGGCTCGATCTTCGTGGCGGCCCAGTCGGCAGTCAACGGCCAGTCCGCGCCCGCCGTGCCTTGCACTGCCAGCTTGAGCGAGATCCGCTTCATCACGGGCTGCACGCAGCTGCCGAACGGGATGCGCCTGGGCAGGAGCCCGCTGAAGCAGGGCAAGGTCGCCGAGCAGAAGTATATCGACTTTGTGCAGTACACGGCCTACGCCCAGCGCATTAAGCCCTCCGACCGCTTGGCCATTGACCTAGACCAATTCTCGCACCACTCGGGTGGGCTGTTTGTCTTCATCCGCAAGTCAGGCGACCAGACCTCGTACGGAGACGCCACGACCTACTACCCGCAGTACACGTACGACAACACGGGGCGCTTGATGACCTACGACATGCTGGGCGACGCGACGACAATCGACCTCGAAGACGTGCACGGCAGATCGCAGATGGGCGAAGGACCCCGATCGACGAGCGCTTTTCCGCGAGGAACGATGGGCCACTAGTGCGCAGCTCCTACCTGAAGTCCAACGGCGTGTACCTGATCCCGTTTCCAACGACCCAAGGCATGTTGACGGCGTGATGGACGGTTACAAGACCTTTGTGGCAACCGCGAGCGCCTGGTGATCAACACCGGCCCGCGCCGCGTGCCACGGCCATCACGCACAAGTACGGGCCCTTCTACGCCAACGGCGCGACCTTTGCCGCTTCCGACACCAACCGCCTGATCGTGGACTACAAGGGAGTGACGGTAGCTATCCTCGATATCGACTCCGGCCTCACGTTTGCCAGAATTACCGACCGGCGCTACACTTCGCCCGCCACGGCCGCGCTGACGAACCTCAACACCGTGCTGGCTAGCTCGAGCTGGCTGCGCTCGTGCGGAGTCAAGATCAAGTTCAGCAACACACGAGCTGGCGCGTCCAACACGGTTGACTGGGAGGTCAGTGCAGCGATGGAGTACACCGCGTCCGTCACGGACCTAAACGACCAACCCATCCTCTGGTCCCGCGGCGACGTTCACCAGCTGAAGTTGAAGTTCCAGCAGGCGCCTGACGACACCGGGCCCGCTTACAACGCCCAGGAAGAGATGGTTGTCACTGCAGTCACTTCCGGCAAGCGCGGAGTCATTGACGGCTTGTATGACGTTACGATCTACTCAGCGTACTTCAAGTACTTGCATGAGAGCAATGGCAGCCTGGAGGTGGCTTCGGTTTGAAAAATCTAGATCATGTATTTTAATTATTAAAGCGAGCAAAGTCAAAAAAATGGAACCGCTCGTGGTAGCAATCATCGCTGTCTTAGTGGTCGGGGTGATTGGGTGCGTGTGTATCCTGTACTTCCCGGTGAGGTGCCCGGACGAGAGAGTGGCGGCACCGGCCGGCCCGGACGTGTAAGAAAAAGGAAATTTCCCGTGAATTTTCCTCGGGTGGCCCACCCGCCACCGGGCACGGCAAAAAGCTGAGTACCCCATCCTTGGGGTACTCAGCTTATACACCACACGGTTTTTTCTGCCTTATTTTTTTGTGGACCCGTGAAATTTTCGCAAAACCTCACTTTGAGGTTTTGTGAAAATTCGACGGAAAAACCGGCCAGCGAAAACGGATGGTCTAAAATGATCCAGGCACGCCCCTGCCACCAGACACGGCAAAAAGCTGTAGCTCCATTATTGGAGCTACAGTTATACACCACCCATTTTTTCTGATGGACACGAACGCTGGACCCGTGAAATTTTGGTATAGTATCAAATCTGATACTTCACGAAATTTTACGCAAAAATCGGCCAGAGAAAATGGATGGTCTGAAATGGCCTCGGCCCGGCCGAATCCTTTCAAATCTCGGAATCTCGAATTTCGAAAAAAGAGCTTGAAAAAAGAAACGGTCGTGGCCGTGACACTGTCACAATTCAACCGAGCGAAGATGATGCAAGAGCAAAACGACAAGACCGTGGCCATCGGTGCCACCAACGGGGCCATCGAGGCAAACCCCATTCTTATGGGCCTGCAAGAGGCTGACTTTGGAAAAACAGTAAAGAGACAACAGGGTGGTGCGTTTTCTGTAACTGATGCTATCATCGCCTTCAAGGGATGCTCTAGTGCAGATGCAAAGAATATCTACCATCGTATCCAGCCACAAATCGAAAGACTAGGACTGCAACAATCGCTCAGGAAAATCAAGTTCGCGAGAACCGACGGCAGACTAGGCAAACCAGTCGACTGCCTGCCTTTCGACAAGCTGCTCCAAGTTCTGGCCTTGGTGCCAGGGGAGAGGGCAAAACAGTTGCGGTCAGAACAAGCCAATATCGCGGCACGGGCGGTGGTCGGGGATGAGGAACTGGAGGCGGCAATGCCCCTGAGACGCGAGCAGTTGTCGGAGAAGACGAGGCGCGATGTGCTGGACTCGATGGAACAGCCTACCAACAAGAAGCGCCGTCACCGAGCTCGAGATCATCGAGGACAAGATCGAGATGATCGGGGCGCGCAAGAGGCTGTGTATCGCGGAGTTTGCGGCGCCGCTAGATGCCTACAAGGGCGTTCTCGAGCTCCTCGGAGTCAAGCTGGACGACAGGGACAAGCTGTTTTTTGCGGACGAGGCACGCAACAGCGCACGGCAAGCAGTACAGGCCATGAGGAGCACGGTCTCTCTGCCAGCAATCGCGGCCACGGCTTCCGCCACAGTGCCAGAGCCAGTAGTAGCAAGGAAAGAGTTGGCAATGACGGACGTCTTTTTGCAGCTGGCCTCTTCTCCCAGGCCAGTTGGCGCCGAGAGGACGGCGCTGTTGATTAAGGCGGCAAGCTGGCGGCTGCCAGGTACCGCGCGAGGCATCAGGGACAAGAGCCTCCCAAGGCAGAGAGGCTGGTGGGGGGAGCTATGCGCAAAATCAATGTCTACTTTGAGGACGACCGGGGCATTTTGGAAGCGGCGTGCAGGGAAGCGCTAAGAACTAAAACTTCTCCTCTGTTTCGATTCAACAAGCGTTAAAATTTGTTTTAATCAATAAATTTTTTTTCTTCTTCTACTCTATTATCAACAAGCAACAAAGGCAAAACTAAGAGATGTCTTCTTGTCAAACTTGTGGACAAGCCACCGCCGCTGCCGCCCCTGCTAAGGAAAAGAAGGCCAGAGCGCCATCCGCATATAACCAGGTAACATTGTCATGGAACGTTATTTTAGCTAGAAATCGTGCCTTCCACTGTTTGTAGTTCTTCAAGGAACAGATGGCCACGCCCGAAGTCAAGGCGATGGCTCATAAGGAACGCATGGCGTACATCAGCTCGAAATGGAACCAACACAAGGCGGCTGCTCCTGCTCCTGCTTCTTCCGATGCACCCCAACAGCAATCGGTACAGGCAGCGAGCGACGCGCTCCCTGCTGGACGCCCCGCGCTTGTCCGATCCCTTTAACGAGCGCGGCGAAGGCAAGACCAAAGGCGTCGCTCAGATGATCTGACTCTGTGAGGCATCTGGTCTCGCCCGTAACGCTGAACGATTCTATTAAATTTGATGCAACGCTTTAGACTGTACCTTGTACTTCCCTTTAACTCGACCGGATATGGTCGGCGTAAGTGAGAAGAAGCACGAAAACTTGAATGAGCTCTGATAGTAAAGCAGCTCCTTAGCACCGAGACTGAGCATAGTTGCGCCGGCCGCCGCTTGAATGAGCAGATTGTCCGGATTGGTATTTGCTCTCCCGAAGTTTTGATCTTCCACGACGCAGGCGTCGGCGTTATACAGTTCCTCAATCGCGCTAAGGCACGCGAACAGGGACTTGGTCTTAAACGAGTCAGTGTCGTCCTGTCTGGCTATGCTTAGCACGTTGGCATACGTGACTGAGATGGCGTTGGTGCTGTTGTCTTTTTCGAGCACGACCACTCCAAGATTTCTCAATCCCGGGTCAATTGACACGATCTTCATTCCTTTTCTCCGTCCTTTGTTTTTTAATAATGCAAGACGAACTTTCTTTTTTTTCACACGTCCTCGTACCAGGACAAGCTCAAGTGCACGTCCGCCGACCCGGAAGTAGTGCTAGCCGCGATACAGAGCACTTCTCCGGCCCGATAGCGATATTGAGCCTGCTCAGGTCCAGGCTGGCAGACGCCGAGCCACTGGCCGACACGACGCACGCGGCCGCCGCATTGCCAGTAGACACCGTGACCAGCGAAGCAGAGTATTCGGTATTCGAGGCAGTGTCGTGGTTCGCGTAGGTCGGCGCGCTGCCGAACGTGGCTTGCGTGAGCACTCGGATGATCACGGGCTTGGTGCCAGACACGGCCGTAGCAGTCAGCAGGATCGGGAACAGCAGGTCGTTGTTAGGGAGGCGCCGATCAAGCTCTTGTTGCGGATCACCAACACGTTCTGTTCGGTCGTGCCAATCGTCTGCACGTTGGTGCGCGCAAAATTAATGCCCAGCTGTCTCACGGGACCCTCGACCAGGACGCCGACGCTGGCAGTGCGCACCAGGCCGCCCGCGCCAGTCGTCTTGAGCCTGAACGGCAAGCTGGCGTTGGAGAGCGAAGGCGTCGTGTTGGCGCCCGCGTACTGGATCCGGTGCACGGGTACTAATACCCCGTCCGACTGCCTCTCGACCGAGAACGTGACGGCCCCAAACCCTAGGTACTGCATCTGGATCTGAAAAATGTTGCCCTTGGCCCAGTCCTTACGGTCCATGTCGTCGTCGCCGCCCAGGCAGGTGTTGAGGTTCCAGTCTTTCTGGTCGACGTAGGTGTCGACGGTCGCGTTGCGGTGCAGGATCCTCAGCCTGTTGGTTCGCGTCTGGTCCTGCACAAAGAAGAAGCCGTTGTTGTCGTCGCCTAGGCCGGCCATGGCCGAATTAGCCACGTTGGCCGTGGCGGGGAACAGCGCGTGAAACGGCAGACGAGCCCTTGCCCCGCGCGGTACTTGCAGCGCCTGAGCGTCTCGGCCTGCGCGGCGCCGCTGAGCGACAACAGGCCGGCGGCGGTGGTCACGGAGCCAGAGGTTGCGAACTTGCGCGAGTTTAGGGTGCCCGTGTAAGGGAAAGTCTCCTGCACTAGCGGGGTAGACTCCGCGACCTTGTGTTCGCCAAAGGCCGTGACCATGGAAGGGAGTGGTTTAGTCTCGACCACATCCTCCAGGCGCAGGCGCTTGTTGCCACTCAGCGTCAGCATATTTTTTCCCTCTTGTACTAGACTAGTGACAACATTTATTTTTTTTCTCAGAAATGAGCGGCCTACGCAACATTTCGGAGATGAACATCCTGGTCCGCAGCAAGGACCGCGACCGGGTGCAAGGCTCAGGCGATCCGGCCGAGTTCCGGCTGTCGCTGTCGGAAGCGATCCAAGGCAGGTACAAGCTCATCTGGGCCACGATCCCGAACGCGACGTACAACATCAACTCCAAGAACAACAAGCTGTACTTAAACTCGACGGCCACGGGCGACGTGACGATCACGATCCCGTCACAGAATTACACTGGCGAGACCCTGGCCGACACACTGCAGTCACTTTTAATCAACGAGGGCTTTGTACAAGTAGGACAGTCGATCGGAGTGGTTTATCTCGACACCAAGCTCAAGCTGCAGTTCACGCTGTCCGCGGCGGCAGAGTTCAAGATCTACAGCAAGAGCGGCGACGACAGCGCGCACGCGGTGCTAGGCTTCCCGACTTCGGCCCAGAACGAGCTCTTTGCGCTGACGTCGGGCCAAGCCACCGTTTTGCCACAGGTCGTGGCACTGGGCCTGCCGACTTCGCTAGGCATCAAGATCAAGGAATGCAGCAGCTTGGCTTACTCGACGGGCGGCAACTACGAGGAGGTGTCGCTGGCGGGCGCGGTCTCGCGCGGCACGAAAGTGCAGTCGGGCAGCCTGATCATTCCTTTCCTCGCAAGTTCGGGTGGCTACCAGTCGTCGGCGCAGGACCGGCACGACCAGTACGTGGTGTTTCCGACGCTGACGAAGTACCTGCACCTGCAGGTGTGCAATCCTGACACCAGGGACAAGGTGGACTTGAACGGGGCGGACTGGGAGATGCTGCTGTCGAAAGCCGGCTGCTGATCGAGTGGCCGCCGGCCCAGCAGTCGCACATCTTTTTTTTAAATCTTGCAGTTTCCCACCACCAAAAGTAAGGATGGACGAGGATAAAATCCTGGCGATGCGGTCGCATTCGAACGAGAACCATGACTCGGACGACTCGGATGTCAAGCGAGAGGAAGAAAAATGGTCTTCGAGGCACGAGCAATATTTTGCCAGCGTGGTGGACGAGTGTGCCCTGCACGCGCGCCTCAACAACTCGGCCGGCTACTACTACTACAACCGCTTTTTGTTGTTTGGCTTACTGTCTACGATCGTGCCGGCGATTTGTTCCGTGATCGTGGGAAATTTCGGCTTCAAGGCATGTGAGGCGGGCCGGGCGGGCTACGACTGGGTCAGCGTGACCTGCCTGATCGTAGTAGCCATCGTCTCCGGCACCAACAGCTTTTTCAACTTTGGGCAGAAAGCAGAGCGCCACTTCTCCTGCGAGATACTCTTTGAGATGGTTAAGAACGAACTCTCAGTCGAGATGGCCAAGAAGAGGCGCTTTAGATTAGCAGCGGACGTGCTGTTGGTCAAGATCACCATGGCCCTGGAGAAAGTGCGTTCGAACGAGCAAGTTATACCGGGCGTGGTGCTGTGGGCGCACCGCCTGGACCGCGAGAAGCTGGCCAAAGCGCGCGCGCAGATGGTCACGAGCGGCGAGCCGGTCAGGATCCACCACGGCACGCCAGTGACGCTGGGCAGGCACTTGATCCCGATGCCTAATTAGCTGATAGTGCAGACCTTGGGACACAGCTCGCAGCAGTTGGTAGCGAGAGCGGCCTTCACGAGCTCCCAGATGACATCGACCACGGGCGGGATGAGCTTGTCCACGTTGTCGTCGGGGCACAAGTCGACGAGGACCGAAATGAGGATTTGCTTCTTCTCCTCGCCCGTATGGTTAGTATAGAGAGCAAGGTACTTGACCCCGTGAACAATGAGCTGCGGCACTGACTGCCAGCTGAAATCGCTGTAGCTGCGCTTGAGCTCGAGTGCGAGCTCGTGCGAGGTTACAGTGATGGACTCTGGCGACGAGGGCATCAGCCGCTGTTCGGTCTTACGTCTTTGCAACATAGTTAGTCTTTGTTTTGCGCCATAAGAAAAAAAATATATCCTCTTTCCCTCTTATAGTATTAAAAGAGATGGCCTTGCTGAAACTGGACAACAGGCAGCTGAACGAATTATGGACACTGAAGAAAAACTGCTCGTGCCGGAAGCATCGCGATTTTGTCTCTTCCCGATACGGCGTCCGGACCTGTATTCATTCTATGAAGCTTCCTTGCGGTCGTTCTGGACAGCAGATGAGCTAGACCTAAGCCGGGAACAGGCCGATTTCAAGAAATTGAGTGCGGACGAGCAGCATTTTATTAAGATGGTGCTGGGTTTCTTTGCTAGCTCGGACGGCATCATCCAAGAGAACCTGGCCGCTAATTTTTTGGCCGAGGTGCAGTATTCCGAAGCGAGACTTTTTTATTCTTACCAGATCTTCAATGAGGCCGAACACTCGCGGACCTACAGCCTGTTGATCGACACGATCATCGGCGACCAGCAAGAGAAGGACAAGCTATTCAATGCAATCACACAGATCCCGACTGTCGCACAGAAAGCCAAGTGGGCGCTACAGTGGCTCAGCCCGGCCCGGGCGTCGTTTGCCGAGCGGTTGGTGGCGTTCGCTTGTGTGGAACTTGTACAGTTCGCATCCTCTTTTGCCTCAATATTCTGGCTGAAACAAAAGCACCCGGGCCTGCTGCAGGGCCTGTGCACCAGCAACGAGTTTATTGCGAGGGACGAGACACAGCACGGCTTGTTCGCGTGCCACTTGTACAAGCGCCACGTGTCGAACAAGCTGCAGATGTCGCGCATTTTCCAGATCGTGGCGGGCTGCGTCGAGGTCGAACGGAGGTTCATCAGCGAGTCGCTGCCGGTGGCCTTGCTGGGCCTGAACGCAACGCTGATGGAGCGGTACGTGGAGTTTGTGGCGGACGGCCTGCTGCAGAACTTGGGCCTGAGCGAAAAGCTGTACGGAGTGGCCAAGTGCCCGCTGCCCTTCATGGAGCAGCTAGGTGTGGTAGGCAAGACTAACTTTTTTGAAAAGAGAGTGAGTGAGTACGCGCGGGCGCCGGCCAAGGAGCCCGAATGGGGCCTAGACCAGGACTTCTAGCCATTGATGGTGTCAGGCATCTCTACGACCGTCTCTTCTAGTGCCATTTCGGCCTCGACGGCCGCGTGGGCGGCAGACTCGGCGGCCGCCTCCGCCTCCTCTTCTTGCTGGATCAATTGCTTGATCTGCAGGCGCGTCTCCCTGCAACCACAGACCTTTTCACAGAGCGCGATCTGCAGCTGTAACTTCTCTCGCTCTACGGCCAGTATCCGGCGGCGGGCTAGGCACGTGGCCAGCTCGTACTCTTTGTCGGCTAGTGCTCGTCGTAACGCGTCCATTTTTAATTAAAAAATACAGACTCGAAAGAAAAAAAATCAGCCCGGAATCTCGGTAATAGACACAAAACCTCTTTCATAGACGGCTGATCCAATGTTTGCAATGTAATTTACGGCAGTTGCTGTACCTCCGTAAACCTCGATCCAGATGTACTCGTTCGCGGCCACTTCCACTATGCCAGCTAGATTCACTGTCGCATACTGCCCGTTGAAAGAAGTACCGTTACTATAAGTGGTGGAGTGCAGCCAGCGCACCGACGCGATCGCGGTGTTGCTGGCCGGCCTGCTAGCGCTCTTCTCGACCCAGGCCTCGGCGTTCATGGGACTGCTCGTGGCGGTGTTTTTGAATTTGACGCAGGCAGCAACGAGCCATTTCCTGGTCATGCCCGACGTGTTCTGGAACGTGGTGTAGCTGGTAGAAGCGTTGCCCGAGTTGCTAGTCAAGCGAGTGATATTGCCGAAAGAAGGTGCGATTCTCACCGTGTTGTCGTAAGTCATGATCCTGCCATTAGCATTGGCAAAAGTCAGCACTGTTTCGCACAGCCAGTGGCCGTTGTCCCAGGTGCCCAGCTCGAACTCGCCGAGGTCGTTGAGCTGGAGCACACGATCAGTGCCAGCGGAGGGCAGCGCGCTCGGCAGCTTCAGCGCGACAGTCCCGGTGCTCGCGATCGAGCTGTTACCGACCACCAGCGGAGTCTTAGACGTCTTCTCGTCAACGTAGCTTTTGTTGGCAGCGTCAGTGGCTGCAGCGGGCGCAGCGACGCCAGTGATAGTATAGAGTGTCGTATCCTCCTCGAACGATGTATCCCAGTATCCAACAATGGCGCTGCCGTAAATACTGTTTGTTTCCGTCACTACTAGGCGGTGATAGTGGTATGCACTTGGCACGGGGGACAGTGTCTTACTTACGAAGCCATTGCCTGTCCACGTATAAGGACCAGGCTCCGTGAATATCGTAGTCCAGCTTATACCATCGTTGCTAGCCAAAACTTTGTACTTTCTAGGGCCTTCTGTATAATACTGGTATCTTGTGTAGAGTTTGAAAGAGAGAAGACGCTTCCTCGCGGTTGCGTGCCTGATCTGTATCCACTCGCCGTCTACGTAACTTCCGCCGTCCACATTACTTGTTCTCCACGCCGCCTTCACTGTCCCTGATAGCGGCGCGTTCTCGGCTGTAGTGTAGTATTTACCGCCAGCTGATGACCAGCAATCTGATTCGATGGTAGCATACGTCTTGTCAAAGCACTTGTAGAGAACGTAGGGAGATGCAGATTCGGACGAAGCCGCGATAGACCAGTTCGGATCGGTCGAGGGCGTGTAAGCGCTGTTGCTGGTCCAGGCCGGCAGTGTGACAGCCTGTCCGGCCCCGGCAGTGCCTGCAGCGAAGGTCAAACCATGTGAGAATGTCTGGTTCCCGTGCTGCAGCAAGCCTCCGCTGGTCACCGAGACTAGCGACGTTGCAGCAGGCAACGCGGTCGGCAGCAGGAGCGCAGAAGAGCCAGAAGCCGGAGCGGAAAGGGTGCTGGTGCCGCCCGCCCCGCTAAGTGACAGCGAGCTAGCAGCCCCTGTCGCTAGCTGACCACCAGAGTCGAGTGTCACTAGCAAAGTGCTACCGGGCAGAGATGCCGGCACCTTGAGCACAGAAGCACTCAGCTGCCCCGCAGAGGTCAGTGACGTCAGCGAAGTGCTGGCGGGCAGCGCACTGGGCAGGCTCAACGCGACTGTTCCAGAGCTCGCGATCGTAGATGTACCGATCGTCAGTGGCGACGTGTGTGTATGCGAGTCCACGTAGCTCTTGTTGGCGCCGTCTGTCCCGTTTGCGGGGAGTGCTAGGTTCTTGACTCTGAGAGCAAGCCCGCTGTAATCGAAACTCAGCGCGCTGATCTGGAAGTAGTTATCAACGCCACTATTCTCAGTTACTATCAACACTGCATACCGACAGATCACGGGCGCAGTAGGTGTAAAAGCGGTTTCTGTAGCGTCGGCGAAGTTGTAATTTGTTGTCTGTGCTTGCCAGGTGGTCCAAGTATTCCCGTCGTCGCTGACTGCCATCACCCACTTGCGAGGCGATCTAGTTGAAGAGGTAGTGATGTAGTACGTGGTCAGCCGCACTTCCGCCCCGAAATCGAGCTGGATCCACTCCCCATTCATGTTCGAGCCTCCCACTGTCTTGAACTTGTTGCTGGTGTAGGCACCAGTTGAGGTGTTGTAGACGCTCAGTGGTGTACACCAGAAAGTACCAGTGCCGTTACCATCAAACGCCTTATAAGGGACGGACGTACTGAACGAGCCACTAGCGCTCACGACAAACGTTTGAGTGCCCGACGTCCAGCTCGCGGATGTCATGCCGTTAGGCATTCTGCTACCGCTCGGAGAGTCTGTAAAAGCAAGACTGTGTCCAACCGGCTGTGCATGTGCCAGGCTGCCGCTGCCATCTACCGTGACTAGCGATACCACGGACGGCAGACCACTGAAAGTCTTGATGGCGCTGGAGCCTGTGCCAGGAGCGGAAAGTGTGCTGGTGCCTCCCGCCCCGCTGAGCGACAGCGAGCTAGCAGCGCCTGTATCGAGCTGGCCAGCGGAATCGAGTGTCACTAGCGAAGTGCTGCCAGGCAAGGACACGGGCACCTTGAGCGCAGAGGCGCTTAGCTGCCCCGCAGAGGTCAGCGACGTCAGAGAAGTGCTGGCAGGCAGCGAGCTAGGCAGGCTCAGCGCGACCGTCCCCGTGCTCGCGATCGTGGAGGTGCCGATCGTCAATGGTGTCTTCGAAGTCTGCGTGTCCACGTAGCCTTTGTTGGCGGCGTCAGTCACGTCTGAGGGCGGTGACAGGTTCCTCGGCAAATACACGTAGTCGTTGAAATCGAATTTTAGCGAGGCTATTTCGTTGACGACCCGGCCGACCAGGTTGCTAGAGCCAGCGACTATAAATACCATTACCACATACCTGCCAGCTGCCCAGGCTATAGGAGCAAACGTCTTTTCCTGGCTCGTGGTGAACGTCTGTGTCACGTTCTGGTCGTGCCACAAAGTCCAAGTAGAGCCGTTCGTGCTAGTAGCCATCTTCCACTGGCCGGGCGCATACGAGGTCGCGGAATTTATGCTACTGGCAGAAGTAACGTAGTACTGGGTCAGTTGAACCACCCTACCCAAATCGAGCTGTAACCAGTTGCCATTCACAAAAACGCCGCTGATAGTCTTGCCAGTCACCCCCAATGAGCCACTCCAAACGCCCGTAGTAGCGTCGTAAGGGCCTGTGCCCATGTGTGTAGTGCTGACGGAGTTGTCGAACGCGAGTCTAGCATCATACGAGGGGTTGTCCCCGTACCTCCCATCGGAGCTCGCTGTATAGGTGTACATATCGGGGCTGACCCAGGGGTTCGTAGTCATGTTGCTCGGCATCTTGCTGCCAGTGGCAGCCAGGCCAAACATCAAGTTATGGTAGATCATATTACCACCAGCTTGCATCGCGCCACCAGACGTTAGTGACATCAGCGCTGTGGTGATGGGCAGCGAGCTCGGCAGCGAGAAATTGCTTTGAGACATTTCGTACGTGCTAGGGTTGTACTGCAGCACCATCTTGCCTGAACCGCTCGCTTGGCCCGACCTCACCGGCCTGATGGTAGTCGAACCAGATGTGCTAACATCCATGTCCGCACCGCTCGCGTTCAGCACGATCGCGTTTGTTGCAGGTACCGACAGGGCGCTATCGCACCCGCCAATCGCAATGCTGTCCGCCCCCAACACGGCGCCCGCATGTGACCCGATAGCTACGGACCGCGCTCCTTGGTTTGTGGTGCCCGCATAATATCCTATCGCCACGGATCGCTCCCCTTGGTTGGTACTGCCCGCCGTCGTGCCTATCGCCACGGCGTTGTCGCCTTGATTCTCGTTTCCGGTAGTATCTCCCACTGCGACAGCGCCCGAGCCTTGCGTAACCATCCCGGTATAATCGCCTATCGCTATGCTGGCGCCCCCCTGCTTCATGTCCCCGCCGGCCAGGTAGCCTACAGCGAGCGCGCCGCTAGCCTGTCGGAAGAGATCCTCGATCGTCTTGGTGTTGATCACGCCCGTTTCCTTCACCAGTATGCCGCTAGTGACGGGCATGGGCAAGAAGTCGCCCTCCGCGTAGCTCATGGCCCCGTCCGCTCCGGCCGCCAACAGCTTCGTACTTGCAGGAAGGGAGGCCGGCAGCTTGAGTGCACAAGACCCACTGGAAGGAGCCGAAAGAGTGCTGTTGCCGCCAGCCCCTGTCAGCGTGAGCGTTGACGAGCTTAATTGGCTGCTCAGGCCTAGCACACCGTCCGGGTCGACCGTCACCAGCTGCGCGGCCGAGGCGGGCAGAGGGTTAGGCAGCCTCGCGAGGGTGTCCGGGATCGTCGTAACCGTGTAGTCGGTGTCCATGAGCACGATCGCGCCATTGGCATTTGGAGCCAGGGACGGCTGCTTGAGCGTCCTGTCCTTGACCGCAAAGATCGACCCGTCTGGGTCCATGGTCACGATGCAGTCGTCTTGGGTAGGCATGATCGACGGGAACTTCACCGCCCCTGCCACCTGGTGGTCGACGTACGCCTTGGGCGCTAGCTGCGAGGCCTTGGTAGGGTAGCTGGTGTTCTCGAGGCAGCCGGCATTGTATAGCTGGTAGTCGAAAGCCAGGCTCCGCATGTACCAAACCCCCGCCCCGTTGTTTTTAGTGCAGATTACGCGCAGGTACCGAGCGTAGTCGGCCGAGGTTGCCGGCGTGAACGTGCGCAGGCTGTCGCCGACAAAGGTCTGGGCCGTCTGGCTGTCCCAAGTGAACCACCGGCTGCCGTCCGCGCTGTAAGCAACTACCCAGTCTCTGGGCGCGGTAATAGCCCCCGCAGACGTGAAGTGGTAAGCAGTGACCTTGGCGTGCATCGGTAGATCGAGCTGGAGCCACGCGCCAGGCACAGGGAGATTATCGACCATCGTCTCGATCATGGCAGTGTAGTTGTTGCTGCTGTAGCTGTCGGGCGCAGTGGTGCCCCACAGCGTGGAGAAGTCGCTGTCAAAGGCCAGGTAGGCCTGGGCGGAATTGCTAGAGGCCGAGGCCACAAAGCCCGCGGAGCTGTTAGAAGTCATCCCGGCCGGCTGGTTAGTTTTCGCTTCGGTGTCCAGCGTCAAGGTAATCAGGTCAGCCAGATCGACCAAGTGCGGGTTCCCGGACGTAGTCAGCCTGTGAGCGGTATTAAGCGCTACCGCCTCGTTCGCGGCCACGCCGCCTGTGGCCCATCTCACGCCCCCGTCACCGTCCGAAACAAGGACATCGCCGGCCTGTCCGTCGACCGGCAGCACGAAATCGTCCGCCGCCCCATCCAAACGACGCCGTTTGTACGACCTCGCAACTTCCATTGGTGGCTGCTTAAATGATATAACAGGAGGAAAAAGTTTTTTTACTTAGTTTTACAGAATCTCGTCTAGAAAATTGTCTACGAAGCGCATGCGTTCTTCCCAAGTGTCTCCGCCGGGGACGTCGCGAGCGGGGTTGATACAGGCTCCGTCGCCGTAAGGGCGGCACACTAGCGAGGCCAAGTCCCGGGGGTCGCCTTTTTTACAAGTCCCGGACCAATACAGCTGCCCCTCGAAAAAGCAAGCGCCGCAAGTAGGACAAACTGCCAGCATGCCGGAACACTGTAATAGTATTAAGACAGAGAATTAAAAAAAGTAATTTAATTAGTCAGAGCGCTACGTCGCCTTTTGTCCACATACTGGAAGAACTTGCGGAGGCGTTTGCTAAACTTTTTCTCCTCGTCCTTCCAGTATTTGTACTTGTACTTGCGGATGGAGGCAACCGTTTTGTGGTACCTCCTCTCTTCCCTGCGAGTTTCAGGCTGGCGTAAATCAGCCGCAATGACATCCGCGCTCTCCGTCGGGTCGGCGCGACCGATACCAGGCGCATAAAAGCTAGGCAGTAGCCGGCGACTGTATAGGAACTTCCGCAGCTCACGGCTGCCGGGCTTGATCCACGTACCGGCCTCCAGTGGCTCGTAGTAGACGGGGTTGACGTATTCCCTGACCACACTCGCAAGCACTGCCGGCACACCAAATTCCTCCTCCAGCAGTTGTAGACCCACGTGCTCGGCCGCGATCAGACTTCCCATCGCGTACATCGCCCACATCGCCATAGAATCGCCATGTGCCTTCAGCAGCATTATATCCAACGCAGAACACCACGTGCGACCAGTAACGTCGCGGCACACCCACCCCGCACCACCACCAGGACCGCCACTAAAAACATAGTAACCCTTGACTGTTCGGTCGGATATATCGGCCGGCTCGCGTATCATGTCAGATATTATGTTGCAAATCGGCCCTGCCACGTATATGCGCTCGTAAAAACGCGCCAAAACATCCCGGTCGTGTTCGTACATAGGCTCGCGCGGGGCCAGGCGCGTCAGCGGGGGCATCTCCAGGCGGCGGCGTCGTTTCGCGGGCTGTTCGTCCGTCCCAGCGGCCAGTCGTTTGTTGCGCACAGCTAGCATCATTTTCGCGCGGTGGTACCTACGGCAGCAACAGCAAAACCAACGTGAGTACAAAGGCTAGGAAATTTCGCCGTATTTTCCGCCGCGGTAAATTTCCGCAAAAAAGTCCACATCCGAAAATTGGAGCAAAATTGCAAAGGGGTTCGTTCCGGCTACTATCCACTTCTAGACTTCGGCCGAGCTCGGTTTGTGAGGCTACCAGCCCGCCCGTTTCGTTTCCTCGCAGAAGTAACGGTTTTCTAGAATCTTTTGTACCATAACTACTCCGGCTGGACCACATGTCGTATATCACTGCCTTTTTGTCCCATCTCACTGCCTTTTTGTACCATATCACAACCTTCTTTGGCCATATCATAATATTTCGGCCATATCCGACACGACAATAGCGATCTTCTAGAACATTCTGTGCCATACTCACCGGCGGGCCCAAAACTACGACGGAAAGCTGGTTGCTGATGCCTTTTTGTCCCCCCCTCAGGCCTATCGAAAATTTTGGCGAGAATTTTCCCGCAAAACCCGGCCCGCGGCTCAAAGCCGTATATGGCCAGGCCCCCCTCCCCCCGGTGGTCCAAATCCGCCACCTGCGCCTATATATATTTCTCAACTGCATCGACCGCTCCTTTCGACCACAAGGCCCCAAAGGGCGGCCAAAGCGCCAAAAGAACAGACTAGAAAAATCCGGGCGGATTTGGACCACCACCTGTCCCGTGCCCGCGGTCGGCCGACGCGGCCATGGTGCCGTCGTGCCCGTGACCCCCCTGCTCGTGGTCGGTCGACGCGGCCCACGGTGCCGTCGTGCACGTGGCACCCATGCGCGCGGTCGGCCGACACTGCCCACCGTGCAGGGTGTACGTGGTCCAAATCGGACACTCAGACCTATATATTATTCTCACGGCGCCGGACCACCACCTGTCTCGTACCTGCGGTCGGCCGACACTGCCCACGGTGCCATGGCGCCATGGTCACCGTGCTCCCGGTCGGTCGACACGGCTCACCGTGCAGTATGTACGTGGTCCAAATCGGACACTCAGACCTATATAGTATTCTCGCTGCGCCGGACCACACACGAGAAGGGGGGGGGAGGGGGCTCCTGGCGCAACAGTGATCCAGGCAGTCTACGGGGACACTACACTGGTTTGATCACTGTTGCGCCAGGAGCCACCCCCCCTCCCCCCTTCGTCCCCTGGTGGTCCGGCGCGGTGAGAAGAATATATAGGTCTCAGTGTCCGATTTGGAGCACGTGTCGACTGTACCTTGGTACCGTGCCGACGGTACGGCCGACACTGCTCACGATGCAGGGGTGTCGTGGTCCGGCGTGGTTGGGAAAATATATACTGCCTTGGTGTGGGTTTGGACCACCAGTCTGTGGGCTGACAAGGTACGTATAACAAAGCTCGAGGTGCAACTGCTGCGGCTGCTGCTGCGGCTGAGGGTCACCAGCGGCAGGAGTCTCACTCCCGCTGCTCGCGACCTCGGCTGCTACGGCGGCTGCTGCGGTCTGTTCGAGGGCCTAACTACGGCGGCTGCTGCTGCGGCTGAGAGTCACCAGCGGCAGGGGTTTCACACTCGCTGATAGTTGCTGCGTCTGCTGCTACGACGGCTGCTGCGGCTAGTTTCAATTATTTTCGACGAAAAAAATGTGTGGCTGTGACGTATTCCTTGTGGGTGCAACCTGCCGCAAAAATAAATAAAACACATACACCAGACACGCGTCAACTGTAAATCTCTAGCCTCATTTTTTGTAAATAAATAAAAAAACTCCTCCTTCCACACTCGTTGTCCCCCCCGTAACTTAATCCTGAGGCAGTATGTCAAGAACAAATAGTAATACTATTAAAATAAAAGCATCATTATAATTTTTTCTCCTTCTCTAAAAACACTTCCGATCAGTAAATACATTGTCTTTTAATAACATACCCTTGTTTTCAATCAGTTACCTTAATATAGCACTAGGGGGCCAGTCCTAATAACTATATCCAAAGCCGGTGTGAGTGAACCCGACCATGCGATAAACAGACACAAGTAGAGACGGACCGTGCTGGTATGACGATATTAAGTATATCCAAAGAAAAAAATATTTAATATGTGTACTATGAGAAAATTTATTGAGAACATCACCCTGGATACTTGAAGCAGGGTCGTACCAGGAACACCATCGCTAAACTCACAAGCGATCCCCTTCTACGGTGTCGTATCCATTTGCTGATTGACCTTCGCACTCATATGTTGCGATAAAAATGCAAAGTAACAACAATTGTATAAAAATATTTTAATAAGACATGATCTGACATGGGTACTATGAGATTAATCCACATGCAGCTTTCAATGTCCGACGCGTGATAAAAGAAAAAAATGTCACTTACTGCCTTCGTCGCCTTGCGCGAACCCCTTTGCCAGGTGGCTGGCCGCCAACAAAATTCAAGTCAAACTTTGACTCCTCAAGAATGTCCCATATTTTGTTAGGAATGGCGCCCAATGATAAGTCAAAAGGAATGTCAAGCATTCCCCTAGGCAGTGACTGAATAGTCCACGCAGTGTGGTCTTTGTCTCGAGGGGTAATAGTATTATCCCAAGTCTCGAGATCTTTCGTGTCTTTGTATACAGGTAAGTATTGTCTAGCTTTTGGATCCTCAACAGGGTCCATGCTTCTCCAGAAATGGAGTACCGGTTGTATCGTTTTTGCTGCTGAGGATCTCTTCGATGTCCGCGCTGCCCGTGTATTCTGCGGGACCGCCACAGCTCGCATGAGATAAAGATCTGAGAGAGTGTCATCGGCAACATGAGATTCTGCCGGTCTCAACAGATAAAAAGCGTCTCGGACCCACTTGATGGTCGCAATCGCCTCGCCTTCCTTCCATCGCGCATGTCGAATGTCCACATTACCCGCGTTTGGGTTAGTGTCCTTCTCTTCTCCTCCTCCATGGACATCCGTCGCTCGCGTCGATCTCGCCACCTTCCTCGGTTGGTCGAAGATAAGGTCATTTCGCGCTCTCCTGCTCTGCGCCTCCGTGAACTTCTCATTTGTACCGCCGCGGACTATGGGGGCCTTAGACTGAGTCCCCGCCGCGCTTTTGCGGTTTGAGTCTTCCTTGCTCTCCTTCTCGGTCTCCTCCTTCTCCGAGACAGGTGCCCGATAGGCATTCTCCTCCTCTAAGGTATCTCCTTACTTCTTTGAAATCCTCCTTCATCAGTTTCAACGCCTCCTCAACTGATTCATCCTCGAGTAAGAAGGGGTCATATTTGATCAGCCTTCGAACATTCACAATTTGCACCTTCCCTCTACCCCTGATCTTATAGTTCAGAGGTCCCATCTGCTCCATAATCTGGTATGGTCCTTTCCAGTGAGTAAACAGCTTAGAGCTAACCCCCTTGGGTTCTTGAGGATGGTACAGGAATACAATATCCCCAACCCGGAAACGGACTTGATCTAAGTGCGCTTGTCGCACTCCTTGTGCATCAGTCTTTCTGCGCTTCGCCTCCCTATGCGCCGCAACTATTTGCTCCGCCTCCATCTTCGCTCTTAGCCTCATCCCGAACAACTCATCCTCATCTGCCCAAGTGTCCTTTGGATGCAGAAGCGAGGTTGGGATATTAGGCTCTCGGCCGTAAACCAATTGATATGGCGAGACTGAGCTCCTGGCTCCTCCTAATGCCGATGAGGGTAGACATTTCATTGCAAAGGCAAATGAAGGTGCTGCCTCCACCCAGGCTCTCTGATTCTCCTTCTTCATACAGTACATCTTAAGCGAGGCTTTGAGAGGTCTATGTACCCGCTCGATCTTGCCATTCGCTCTCGGGTTATAGGCAGTAACATATTGCCATTTCATCCCGTAGTACTTAGATAGTCTGTCGATGACTTCATTATTAAAGTCAGAACCTCGATCAGAACATATCTTTCTAGGCACTCCGATCTGCGAGACGATCCTGTCGATCAGAGCCTCCGCAGTTGTCTTGCCTGTAACGTCCTTAACAGGAACAACCCAGACATAATTGGTGGCTCGATCTATCGCAGTAAGAAGGTATTTGTACCCTTCGGCCGATTCGGGGAAAGGTCCCACATGATCGATGTGTAAGAATTCAAACATCCCGGCGTGTAACGGGAATGTACCGATCAGGCCGAAATTCGCCTTCAACGGTGTCTTTGTGGTTTTGCATGGGATACATGCGTCTACTTCTCTGTCTATCTCCTCCTTCATTCCTTTCCACCAAAATCGCCTCGCTATGAACCAATGAGTTCTTTGTCGACCCGGATGTGCCAGTAAGGGGCAGTTATGGGCTGCAACATATATGAAGCGCCTCAACTTCTCCGGTACCCAGAGAGTCCATTTGTCAGGCTGTGATGCAAATTTGCCATGCTGGCCCTTGTACCACAATAGCCCATCTCTCCACGCCATCTCCTAAATTTGATCTTTGATCTGCGGAGTCTTTTTAAGCTCATTAGGGTTCTTGTATAACGTTATGAGCTCCTTGAACTCCGGATCCGTCGCCTGCTGCTGCCTCCATGCGGTAGGCAAGGCAGATATGGATAGTACCGTCCTCCAATCTTACTCCTACCCTCTCCTGGTCTTCATCAAGCTCGCTTCGATTTTCCTGTGGAGGTTCAGTATAGACCTCAGTCGTCTCCTCCTCCTCTTTTATATTCGCCTTCGCATTCTCGTATGCCTCATAAGACCACTCAGCGTCTTCGAGAACATGCGCCTCACAGCATATGCCATGATCCGGGCCTTGAGGACTATATCGTAGACCCGTGCGGTCATATCGAACGCCTCTTGCCATCTGCATCGCCTCTATGTGGCTTACCTCGTACACCTTGTCCGTGGACAGATCTATCATTTCCACTGATGATACGAGAGCCGACACCTCCGACTGAAATTCTAGCCTAGAAAGGCTATCAGCGACTACGTTTCGCTTTCCCTGTAAATAGACCATCGTGAAATTGAAACATGACAAGAAAGCTTGCCACCGCGCCAAACGGCCTGTTTGTTCATGATTCATCAACCAAAGAAGGTTGTGATGATCGGTCCTAACCGTGAATAGAGGTCCTCCCCATAGATATTCTCTGAGCCTCTTGAGAGCCCATACTACTGCCAACGCCTCTCTCTGTCGCGTGCAGTAATTTCGCTCCGCCGCACACAGCTTTCTACTAATAAACATGATCGGGCGCAACTTTTTCTCCTCATCTTCCTGTTGCAGCACCGCGCCAATCGCAAACTTAGATGCATCCGTGTCGACTACGAACGGCTTCGTAAAATCAGGCATCGTAAGTACTAATCCGCCGTCCTTGGGATCTTTGTAAATGAGATCTTTGAGCGTATTAAACGCCTGCAAAGCCTCCTCATCCCACTTCTCAAAGTCTCCAAAATCAATCATCTTCTCCAACTTAGCCCGAGTTGCACCCCAATCGGGTATGAACTGGCTGTAGTACTGTGCCATCGCAAGAACAGAGTGTAATGTGCGATTCTTTGGCAACTGTCTACTCATGATCTCCTCCCTCTTCTCGCGCGATATCGAGACTCTGTTATGAGAAATCTCGTAACCCAAATACGTCACACTTGTCTTTGCAAGCTGACATTTCTTTAAGTTGCATTTCAGGCCAAAAGCTCCGATGCGCCTGAAGACATCTGACAAGTGATCGATATGCTCTTCCATTGTGTTAGAGTATACGATAATGTCATCGATGTAACAAAATGCATATTCGCCCGCCTTCTGTCCTCTCCTTCTCATAAAACCATCCTCCGACTGGTCGTCATATTGACCACTCAACATCTTCTGCATTGCCTTCTGAAAGAGCCCCGGGGCCTGTTTGAGTCCCATCGGAAGCACCTTCCACTGGTATATTTCCATACCAACCACGAATGCAGTCAGCCATCTGGATTTCTCGTCCAGTGGTATCTGCCAGAAGCCGTTCTTAATGTCAATGACCGAATAGAATTTAGCATTCCGCAGCACTCTTCTGCCCTCTTCTAAGGTCGGCAGAGGATTTCTCTCTTCCTCTAGCACCTTATTCACACGGGCATAATTGATCGTCAAACGCCATTCTCCTCCTGGCTTGGGGACGATTTTCGGTTGAGAGACAATTGGAGATGTAGATCTCTCAATAAAGTCCTCATTGAGCAACTGTCTCACGTTCTCCTCCGCTATCTTCGCCTCATGTATGCTCAAATTTGCCCTCCGCGGTGCCGGAGATGGCTCCGCACCCGGTATCTTGTAAATGACCGCAGTGAAGTCCTCCGACTTTACACCACCTGCCCGAGGAGGGTCAAAAATTTCTCTGTACGCCTCCATCTTAGCTTTGAGAAGCTCCTTCTCTCTCTCCGTACCCACTCCTTCTTCTAAAATTTTCCACGCCGCCGCTTGGAAATCTTCCTCCGACATCTTCTTATGTTCTTTGAGGGGCGCTAAGTCCTCCTCCAAACTCAAATCTTCCTCGGACAAATCGTCCAGTCCCGTCCGTTCATACGTGACTGTGTCCGGCTCATCATCATGACCGAGTCCGACAAGCATATCAATAAGGTTCGCGTATTGTATCGGAGCCTTACGGGTGTAGAAACCATCAAAGCATGTGAAAGCTTGAGTTATCAATTTCAACTTGTCCTGGGCTCTGAGCTTCCGCTTGTATGCACTGCTCTGCTCCCGAGATCCGAGTCGACAACCCACCTCTAACTGTTGCTTGCGAGAGGGAACCGGTATAGGATGATCAATAAGCCTGTCCCTTATCTCCTGTGCCCATATCGCCTTCTCATTGTACGGCAGAATGACAGTATACGGCTTGTTACTCTCA
The DNA here is from genome assembly GCA_019918135.1 of Paulinella micropora. Taxonomy (NCBI): domain Eukaryota; phylum Cercozoa; class Imbricatea; order Euglyphida; family Paulinellidae; genus Paulinella; species Paulinella micropora. Next base: position 141,274 of record WBZZ01004843.1, on the reverse strand, counting down.
AATAGAGTCCGTAGACACTTTTTCACTTCAGTTAATGAGCGCGGCCAGGTAGGCACATCGCCCCAAAAGTTCGTGATAAAAGTTTTTAATGTCATCCTCTGGAGTATCGGGGATACGCCCCTTCCTCCTTGGCACAAACGCCTCTCTCTTTTCATCTGACATCTTTGCGTGGTAACAGTAGCCATTAGTAATATGGACATCTGCCCCACCACCTTCTGCGAATCTGGCCAACGACGGGCACTGTTTCGCAACACATATTATCTCCTCATTACGCGCTACGATTAAGTCATCAATAGACTTTTTGTCCCATGCGGGAATCGTAACCGTATACGCCTGCATCTCCGTCTCCCAATTGTCGGTCCAGGACAGTTCGTCCGGCACTGTGACATAGGGGTGTACATAGGCTTCATTTGCCTCATGTACGAAGGCCAACCTTTTTCTCTCCGTTGCTAGACTCAGCTCAAAAGCCTCGTATGAGTCAGTAGCAGTCATCGGATTAATATCCTCCTTCTCTCCATTCTTCACTCCATAAATTACTCGCCGTGTGGCGCAATCGATCACTGCCCCCATCGTAGCCAATTGGTCATACGACAACAGGATTGAACCGTGGTAATCGGGGACAACATAGAGGTCCGCACGATATACTCGACCGGATTTCAATTTGAAAATTAATGTGACAATGCCCGTAATTTCCGTACGGCTGCCTACCCCTTTTAGGGTCCCCTTCGTTTTTCTAATATTTTTGTCAACCCATGTCCGGTTGCTATTCAAAAACTTCTGGCCGACAATATTAATATTCGCCATCGTATCATTACCAACTTTTAATGTGGTTTGTAAAGTTTCACAAAAGAGGTCAGTGTAGCATAGCGCGTCCGGTCTATGTATAGTAGCCGCTAGCACATGAATTTTTTGTTCTAGGGTTTTGAGTCTAAGCTCAAGTTCCTTGTCCTCCTTCCGTTCTTCCCTCTTTTCCTCCAACTTAACTTCTTGAGTCTCCCGGGCTTCCGGTATCTCAAGTGTCCGCTTGACAGAGTCCGGTACACTAGATGCACACTTGTCTACCGTAGAGACGGTTGCGTCCTTTGGCGGGGGAACGGTCCGCTGCTTCTTCGTAGGCGGAGACCTAGCCTTCAGTTGCGGCTTCCTCTCCTCCATCGCCTTCTTCGCCTTCCTATTCGCATCATTTATCATATTAGCTCTCGAAGGATGAACTAGCAAATGCTTACCTTGAGGCTTGTGAGGCTGTGTGCCTTCAACTTCACGTCTAGGAGGAACGGAACCGTTCGTATCCTGTTCAGCAACAGTAGGCATAACTGTGACTGTCGGATTAAAAAGAACAGTTTTTATCTCCTTCTTTCTCTTCTCCTCCTCCCTCTTTTCCTCCCGTCATTCTAGGACTTCAACACGCTCACCTGAGCCAGTGTCTTCGTCTTGACGTCCCCCCTCCGCAGCCGTATAAGCTTGCTGGGGGTAGTTGGAGCTGGAACTGGAGCTATAATTCCAGTATCCGTGTCCTCTGGGAGGGCGCGCTGGGGTCCGGCCTCCCCTTCCCCGATAGCCCCGACCTCTTGGTGCCCATCCTCTTGGTGTCCCTCGGGACCCTCGTGACGCTCCTCTCGTCTCTCCTCCTCTAGTCGGCGCCGCTTGTCGGCCCGCTGCTTCTTTCTCCTCCTTTCTCTTCATCTTCTCAAGGAAGGAAATGATGGCCTCCCGGAAATCTCCGTCCGCGACCATATTTGCATTCCACCTCCTCTCCACCAACTCCTTCTTGTAAACTCTGTATAAGGCCTGCTCCTTTTTTGAGCCTTTGAGTTCTCTCAGGAAGATATTTCGCATCCTGTCATCGTCAGAGTCATGACTGTGTGGGCAGGTGCCTACTCCATGCTTCGCCTCATTCTTACACGCCATATATGAAAAATAGCGGTAGCACGGCGTCGGCTCGTCTCTCCCCCTCTTTTGACCCGCCGACCGAGTTGTATGTGCTGCTTGAGCACCTCCAACCCCTTGTGTCGCGGCACTGGAGAATGACTCGGTGGCCGTGTCCAAGTCGGAACACGCTTCGAGCACCTCCCTATACAGGTCGCTCGGCTGAACAGCCGCTACGGCCCTCTCGTATATATTCGTTTCTAAAAAATCCGCCGTCTTCACCGCCGCGAAGGTCGGACAGGACTGTATGATCCTTGCGAGCTTGCTCGGGTGTCAAACACAAAGCACTCAGGAAGTACAAAATGATAGACTTCCGGCTATAAAAGAGCCCGTACTTGGCGCTGACCTCAGTGAGGATCGCTGCCAACCTCGCGCTAATGCCCAGCCCTTCGTTCACCTCTTGAAAAATCTCAAACCCAATCAAAGTACCAGTATACAGATGCTGATACCCATGAGTTTTAAAGTATTGCAAGAGGACGGCAACTGGCACCGTGCACTGCAGGTCTGAGGCTGCTCTCCTAGCCGACACCTCTACCGCTCGCAACGCCTTGTATTCCACAACATCAAATCCTTGTGTGAGGATTGATGGGTCCAACAAGGTGGACAACGCCTCATACTCCTGTGTTTCGTCCGTTGGATGCTGCTTCATACAAGCATCAATTCTTCTGAGCTTGTCTCGAAGGTTCGCATCCGTGTCCTTCTGACTCGCTGTCTCTGCGAACAGCGTCAGAGCAGTGGCATCGGACTTGGTATATTTTTGGAAAGAGTTAATTATAGCATGTCTGTCATTCTTGTCATTATTGTTGACAATGACAGTGGTAGGCGCTGAGCTAGTCGTAGGGGCAGGAGGGGCTGTATGGGCTGACGGGACGTACCCAGGGGAAGACATAAAAGGCCCAGAGGAAGGTGTCTGTCTCGTAGCCGTCGCCTTAGCCAATGCAATCTTTGCATCCAACTCCTTCTTTTCTTTCTCCTCTGCTCTTTCCCTGATATGCAGGTCTTGAGCATGATGAAAAAAAGACATGAGCTCGGCAGCCTTCCAAAGGAACAGAGCCTTCTCCGCCAACTCCTTCTCTCCCGTTTTATTGATGAGGGCGGGTGCGGCCGTTCCCTCCAAGATCGTATGATCCTTGGTGAAAGCCCACCTCTTCCATGCGTCATCCTTCTGCAAGGCCGCATGCAACTTCTTAATCTTCATCACCCCTCCAGCTTTGCCTTCTATTTCTTTCAGGGCCGGGTGAAGGTCCCTGCCATAAATCGGGGTTTGTTGGAGTTTATTCAATTCCACCAACTTGATCTCCATAAGTCTCAGGGGTATATCCATGACATTAATCTGTCCTCGGACGTTCCTGGACTTAAACTCCCTTCCCCTCTTTTGATTGATTCGATATCCTGACCAGGATCGAGCAACCTAGCCAGTGCTCTTGAATTCCATTGCAGGACAGTCTTGTTAGACTGGTACTCATAGAGTATAGCACACTCGAACAGTTTCCATGTGAGGTCGAGAAGCTCCAGTAAAGACATATTGTCCCCAAATGAGACATGTTGCACCTGTAACTGTGCACTGTCGTCTCTGAGGAATTTTGCAAGAGACAGGGCTTGTTTTGGGAGGGGGTAACAGATATCCTCCTTTCTCAAGGGATCTCCCCATCGTATTTCTGGGGGAATGAATAGCCATTTATAGGCATCATCCTTCCCTATTTTATCCTCAAACTCCTTCTCACTTAGATTGCCATATTCAGCCACAAACCTCGCTTCCTCCTCTTTCTCGACTTCCGACTCTCCCATCCGCCCAGGGGCGAGCAGTCGGTCCTCTGGTCCTCCTGTTTCATAGGAAGGCACTGCCAG
>WBZZ01004843.1:120000-130000 GCA_019918135.1 Paulinella micropora | reverse complement strand
TGGGCACGCCAAAAATTTAGCAATCCTCTCTACAAGGACATTAGTGCTTTGGGTGTTTTGAAGGAAAAAGAAACCAAGCACAAAAAAGCACTTGTTACCCTCCACTTTGACAAGCAGGACTATTTCTTCTTTTCCAAGCTTTTGCGACCCCAGCCCGACCATGCCGGGTCAGACCTGCATTTCGTCAATGCTGCGGGAGAAGAGGTCAAAGGTGAGGTTTCAGATGAGGAGGAGGAGGAACCCCCAAACCCTCAACCCGAAGTGAAAGATGCTGTTCCCCAGGAAGAAGAAGACAGTGCTGAGGAAGAGGGAGGTGAAGAAGAAAACCTTCCCTCGTACAATCCGTGTCCATATTCACAAGAAGAAGTAGATGGGGAGACGGCCAAACTATTGGCCAATGATATGAAGTGGAACGTGGGTCCACATGTGGTGGATTGGGGAGCTGGTCGCCCTGTACATAAGGCCAAGACCACCTTGGCACACGATGCGGGACCCTGCATGTAAGCTCTTTCACCCTTCTCCCCTCTGCGCTCTCACTTCAAAAAAAAAAAAAAAATCCAGTCAACCTCACATTCACCATGACTTTTTGAATGGTTTTCTTTTTGTTCTTTTTTTTAAAAATTCGTTGTCGTTTCAGGGAATTATAGTTACAAGTCACACTTCTTGTCTGCTTTTGCTAACTTGTTTTCTCTCTTTTTCGTATGTCCCATTACAATACAATGTCAGGTTTTTTTGCACCCCCCTGTCAATTTTTTTCTCCTCTTCCGTTCATAGGCACTTTCTTCACTTCTTGCCGCATGAAGCAGTTCATACCATCGTTCGCCTGACTAACGAGGAGCTGAAGAAGGAGCGAGAACCCCGTCTGCGGCAGGCCCTCACCTTTCAGGAGTTGTTAGTCTTCATTGGGCTCCTTATCAAAATCTCTCTGGCGGACCGAGGTCGTAGGCGTGCACACTGGGCCCCCACATCAGGACACGGTGCAGACGGGCTTCCGGGGATGGATTTGGTAAAGATAATGGGGTGCAATCGGTTCGATGCTATCTTGACAAATTTGAGGCTAGGCCCCCCTGCAAATGAAGAGGACCCTTTTTTGCCAGTTCGTTCATTCATGCAGGCCGTGGATGCCACAGCACGTAAAGCCATAGTCCCGGGCAACATTCTCGTGGTAGATGAGAGTATGGGTCAATTTACGGGAGTGGGTATGCCAGGCCAAATGGTTGTCCCCCGCAAGCCTATTCCTGTTGGCAGAGAATATCATACCGTGTGTGATGTTGAAACAGGCATATGCATAGGCATGGAATGTGGAGGGTAGGGATAGGGATAGGCTAAAAGAATTAGTAGATGAGTTTGGGGTCACTACTGCTACTACTTTGCGCCTAACAAAACCATGGTGGGGGAGTGGTCGAATTGTTGTTGGTGATTCTTGGTTTGCTTCTGTTAAGACAGCTACTGAAGTGAAGAAGAGGGGGTTAGATTTTGTAGGCCAGGTGAAGACTGCGCATTCAGGGTTTCCCAAAATGTTTTTGTGGATTCAGAGGGGTCTTAAGAAAGGCAATTTAGCTTCAGCCGCATGCATGCATGAGGGGGTGGAGCTGCTTGCAATCAATCAAAACGATCACAACCAGCAGCAAATTATCGCAACTTGCTCCACAACTTTGCCTGGCAAACCCAGAGAGGCCCGTTTTAGTGTCAATGATCCTCGGGTTCCGCGCTGTGAGGCTGTGGCCCATTATTGTTCAGCTTTTAATGCAGTTGATGTATTCAATGCCGTGCGCCACGGGTCCTCTTCCCTCAATCTCACCCTTGGAATGCAGGATTGGAAGAGGGCAGATTTCATGATTTTGCTTGATTTCATTATCACGAATGCCTAAAAAACATTTTATTTTTTTTAGTCAGTCTGTTTTGTCCAAGCATGTAGCCTCAAAAGGAACTACCAGGCCTGGGTATTTCAAACTTTTGCTTGCAGACTCCCTCATTTTGCATGGTAATGAGGGTAATTCTATCCCTGCCCTCGCACAGCCTGCCCCCAGCCAGCCTAACATGCAGGATAGCTTTGCCCCATGCATGCAACTCCTCAAATACCCACAGGTACCCATGGCCGACAAAATGAGAAAGAAAAGGGAGCTAGGGCACAACTATAACGAAGGTTTGGAGAGGTCAAAAAGACGTAAATGTGTCGTTTGTCTGCATGCCTTTTCAGAGAAGAAGGTATCTTACACTACGTTTTATTGTGCTACCTGTGGGCCAGATGTGCCGCTGTGTGTGTGTGTGTGTGTGGGGGGGGGGGGGGGGGGGGGGGGGCGGGCGAACATGTCACTCGTGGCACAAACAGCACGGAATCCCTCAAAAAAATGTAAAACGCCGTCGTATTAATCAATCTGACTCTTAATGACCTTGTGGTTGCCAGGTGGCAACTCAGCTGAAAATCATCTTCAAAGGGAGGGCGGCAGACAATGGACATTGGGCACTAAAAACTTTTGTAATAAATTTTATTTTATTTTAATACTTGAAAATGAAAGAAATAGCTGTATTATTAATAAATTTCACGATTTTATTATTTTTTTCTTCTTCTGAAGTATTTGAAATCCGGTTGCCACATGGCAACCATGCACATGCACTTAAACAATAACTTGAAAAAACTATGACGACCAGAGAACCGAAGGAAAATAACGAAAATAAAATAGAAAAATAAAGGTCAGAGGAATAAAGGAGAGAAGGGGAGAAAATATAGAAAAGAACGACTTGGAAGAGAAAGGACTAGACAAACCTAACTAATTAAGTAACCGTGGCAAGAGAAAACGAGCCCACGAAGGGGGATAGAAAGTCCCACCGTCCGACTTGCCAGCATATCGTTTTAGAAAGTCCCACGTCTCGTCAGCGTAGCTTCGGCGCAGACCCGTAATTCAAGTTGAGTGGCTAAATTGAAGAGGCCCCGGGAATCGTGTCCCCGGCCGAGGCCAAGGGAAACGGGGAACCGAACCTCAGACGCACTAACCCCACCCTGCGAGATGCTATAAGATCACGAGTAGGTAAAAAGCTACCAGTTACGAGACAAGTGGCTGGTTGCAAGAGCTCTGGTAGCTCGTGTAGGAAACTTTGGACCCAGGACCATCGTACGCGGAACGACGTATTTTCCATCCAATCCTGCCACTGTGTCGAAATCCCAAACAACTTCCGTACATGCGGCCAAACTTCGTTGCGAGAGCTCATTCGGGATAGGGCCGCCTCGATCACGTCCCGAGAATACCTGGTTTCCACATAAAGTCGTAAGACTGACTCGGCCAGTATCCTCGGGCTAGAGCTTTAGGCATATAACAGTGTAAACATGCCGACAAGAGTGCCTATTAGGGTCTCACGTCTGGTATTACTAAACGTGTCGATCGGTGGCAGGCGAGGAAATCTGATTCGGTTTTCTGTCATGATCGAAACCCAGTTCTTGAAGTGAGGACGGGACAAGTATGTCTCACTGACATCGACTGGAATAATGAGGTCGTATCCTGCGAAGACGATCGAGTAGTGTCCTCGGACAGGGGAAACTGGATCTTCCCCGAGTTTTAATCCTCCCGTATACAGCTGGTCATCGGGCGGATGGTCTGTGTTACCCGACTCCCGGATCAACGAGAGTAAGAGGCTGATGACCGGATGCTCGACTGGTAACGCGATCATGAGCAGGAGATCATCTACTTGGCGGATACCATAGATAGCCGGCCGCAGGAGCCGGGGGACCCGAGTAGTAATGGCGATGTGCTCATGGACCATGCATTTGATAACTGCTAGCTGGGCCGAGATACCCGCCAATGGATCAGCCATGGAGTTGGGCGAAGACAGAGTCGGCGGCCTATAGAAAAGTAGGCATGGGTAAGATCCAAACGGATGAGCCTAGTGATGTCGTCAAACTAAAAGAAAAAGAAGTAAGCGGTCGCATTCCCTCTCTTCCACCCCACCTCAAACCGAAGCTTATTGTCCGTGGCCATCCATGCTTGTTTCGAGACTTGGAAAGCATCGCAATACGTGGCAGAGCGCTTGTTCTGAGACTCTCGTGAAAAGCTTCATCGCTGTAAGGGCAAAGAGAACTGAGTTGAGGACGGACTCGTGATATAACCAGGTGAACATCTGTTTCACGTCAAATTGGAATACGTATATACGGCTTTGGCTATTGAACTTACGGATACGGTTCATGGCACGGGTAAGGTGGTGTTGGAGTCGCGAAAGATCGGGGAGATTGAAATGCAATGAGAACTCCGTCGAGCTGGAGGATAATGAACTGTAGGACCCGGCTGAGGTTGCGGAGTACGTTGCGCCACGGTGAGCGTCTTTGGTTGCAAACGAGACGGGTCTTGTTGATCGGGGACTTGTCCTTAGGGAGGACGATAGCACAATGAATCTTGGACCGTTTGCGGTTGAAACGACCGAATCGCTCTAGCCCCTGGGACTTGTATAGACGGAGGAACTCTTCCCGAAGGTCGTCAGATATAGCCGGGGACCTCGCAAATGCAGGGCAGTCCACAACTTCTTTCCTCATACGTTGATATGTCAGCACCTGATATTCAACCCACAGAGAATTGCCATTATTATCCAGCAACTGGGTTACTAGCGGCTTTAGCTGGTCGCGGCAGATGATCCGAAGAGTTGGTCCACCGTAATCATTATGGTGGCCCCATCAGGGTCGTGAGGTTGGATGATGGCATTCTGGACGGACCGGAGCAGGTAATCGATTTCGCCATGGGTTGCTCACACGAAACGGAGGCGGGACCGGAAGGCGCGACGGTGGGAGCTAAGGAGCTCGGTTGTGCTTCGGGGTAGAGGGGGTGGCCGATCAGGTAAGGTATCCCTTCGGGCTCGGATGCCAAGGACTCTATCCATATGCTTCCCCGCGAGGAAACTGAGGAAAGCTTTATACACAACTATCTCGATCCTGGCCTTCGTAAGCGTCGGTGACCATGCACTGCTGAGCCCGACTGCCCCTGGGAGGCCCGGCATGTCGGACATCCTACTCGTCGCTCAGAAATGGGGGGCTGCTACCAGGTGTCGCCATGGTTGGCACGTACACTCAGGCGGCCCCCGCCGGTCTCGTCGTAGAGAACACGAACTTCTAGGTATGGGCACGTGGTTAAGGAGAATGCCTGCCATCGGCGGGGGTTTACGGTGAGCAACCTTAGTGATGGGCAGCAGAAAATTTTTAAATGCATGGCACGGTTTGTAGATCTCAAACAGAATGGACGGAAGTGGCGGGTATATGATCTAGCTAGTCCACCACAAACGGAGAGCGAGATAGTATAGTTTGAGCCCCTTAGGACTTGGGGATAGTGTCGTAGGTTTGAACCTACTACACGCATGACGTACGCCTTGGTACGTCCAGGTGGCATGGTGTTAGCCTGGGACCAGACATTGATGGCTTGAGCTACTGTAGCAGACCGCATCTGAGGGCAGAAGGCATTCGCAATCGATTCTGCTTCTTCGTCGGGGGTCTGCTTCGGGGGCCGGAACACCCGCACTCGTGTATGGGGAGACTGTGCCGTAGAATTGCCAATCAGCGGGAGAGAGAGTGAGCGGGACTGGCTATCTGGTGGACCGGAGCTGCTGGAGGACGAAGATGAAGATGATGGTGACGATGACGACGAGGATGGCGATGTCGACGGCAGCAAGAGCGATGTCGGAAGGATCGGCGGCGGGGACGGCGTGAGGGGAGTTGCCACCGGGGTCACGGGGATGGGGGGGGGGGGGGGGGGGAGGACGAGTAGAGGGGAGATGTCGTCATGAGTGGGGGATTGGGCAAGACAGCGGAGAGTGGGGTAGTAGACAGTGTAGTGGGCGTGAGTAGCACACTGGTAGGTAGAGGCGAGGTGATGCTAAGTGCAGCGTTATTAAGTGGGGGTTGAAACACTGTTTAGCTTGCCGGGGGGGGTTCCAATTACACATAAGATCGTGCCGGTACGGGTCAGATCATATGGGATGGAGTCGACTGCAGTGACTGCTTTACGGGACAGGGAGACCGCCGTTTCTATCATCCGCTGTATTTCTGCCAACTGTTCTGGGGAGAGGCTTGAGAGGGTTGACTTGGCGCCATGTTGTGCCACGTTTCCAATCTCGATTATCTGGACGAGTTGCCTATTGGTTTGAGGCATTGGTGGGAGCCCTGAGGCAACAGCAACTTTGATTCGAACTTGATGCTAGGGATGTGCGATAAGCTAGACGAGATCGATGAGCTAGACGAGCTTGGAAACGATTTCGAGTGAACGGAGGATGCAGTGTTGATCGGTGCGTCGGCACTTGAACCTCAGCTTCTTCTGCGACGGTGCATTCTCTGTAAAGACTGTCGCCGCGTTGTGAAGATTTGCTAGAGGCGGGATCGGGGAGTGACTACGAGCACGTTTCGTCTTCTTAGGCTGAACATCAGGCTTCTCTTGCTTGTCAGAGGATGCTTCAGTGTTGAAACTATCAAAAAGTGGGAAGGGACCAGCCGGCGTGGGGGAGAATGATAGTTGTGCGTTGCTTGGTTTAGGATCGCCTCCTCGACTGACTTGTTGAGGGAATTGCAGGAAGTTGGTAATGTGACTCGATCACATGGTTTGCCGCATACGTGCTGCGATGATAATTGATAGCGATCTTGAACACCTAAATCTGCACGTCATTGCGGATAGTTGGAGTAGGGATGTACGCGGACACTAGTGCAGTGTAATGTACTGAATTCGAAAAGCGGACCGAATTCAACAAAATTTCAAAGTTCTGAATTCGACAAACCTCAAAAATTCTTTAAATGTATCTAAGTCAAACCTGATACTTTTTGCCACAAGTTTTCACTAAACACATCAAAATCCTATTCGCTACAAAAAAAGTTTTCAACTAAATTTTTATGTCTTAGGTCGAGGTAGGCTCTCAGATAGGTACACACCTGGTTTTCAACGGCCACGGCCGCGAGCCCGGCTTACTACTTACTTTTTGATTTTAAATTATTATCAATAAACTTCAAGGCCCAGTGAATCTTCAGAGCCAAAACAAAGAAAACAAACTTTCTTCACGGTCGCTGCGCTGACACCTGGCGGTGATAACCGTATGTATGTATGTATGTATGCCTGCATGTATGTTTTAACCGCCGGGTCGAATGGTCACAGTTCACAGTCTTTTTCTCTGTGACGCGAACACTTTCAACAAGAAAATACTTACATGCTCTCTCAATTCAGTAATCTCTGCGAAAAGAAAATGTTTTTCATTCATCAATGTTATTATGACAAAAAGAGATCAATGTTATTTTTTGTGTGAGTCCGGAATCACGCGTCACGAGTCAGTAAAAGATAAAGGAGATGATGAATGAGACGATGAAGTAGACGATGAAGGAAATGATGAAGAATTTCATTTCTATTATGACGTATCCTACTCATCCCTTTGAGTAGCAAGTAATTTCATTTAATCAAAGCAGTGTCTGTGGAAGAAGAAGAAGAAGAAGAAGAAGAAGAAGAAGGAGAAGGAGAAGAAGGAGAAGACAAGGAGAAGGAGAAGAAGAAGAAGAAGAAGAAGATGAAGAAAAAGAAGAAGAAGAAGAAGAAAGAAGAAAGAAGAAAGAAAGAAAGATATGGTTACCAGTGGAAAGAAGAAAGAGAGAAAGAAAGAAAGAAGCAAAATGTACTTTTTCATATTTTGCTAGCTCAAAAGGATGTGCGCACAGCTGGGCAGTGAAAGGGAGAAGAAACCTGTATGTATGTATGTATGTATGTATGCATGCATGTATGTATGCATGCATGTACCAGTTCTGCTAGTCCTGCTCGAACAGAATGGCTGGCAAACGGGTCAGTCCGACCCTGACGCAAATAGTAAGCAAAATAGTATGTATGCGCAAACAGATTGGCTGGCAAACGAATCGGACCGGCCCTAAGCAAATAATTATTAAGAAAACGAAACGGAATTGCTGGCAATCGGAACGGGCCGACCCTAACGCAAATACTTCTTCTACTACTACTTGTACTTCTAATGTTCCTACTACTATTACTACTACTACTACTACTACTACTACTACTACTACTACTACTACTACCACTACTACTACTACTACTACTACTACTACTGCTACTACTACTAATACTACTAATACTACTACTACTAATAATAATATTAGTAATAATAATAATAATAATAATAGTAATAACAAAATAATAATAATAATGATAATAATAATAATAATAATAATAAAAATAATAACAATAATAATAGTAATAATAATAGTAATAATAATAATAATAATAATGATAATGATAATAGTAATAATAATAATAATAATAATAATAATAATAATAATAATCACAGTAATAATTAAAAAAGGCATGACCAATTGTGTAGCTAAGACGCTTGCGTAAAACACCAAAGCAAAAGTGAATGAATTGCCATCGAAACGATCCAGAAGTCCACCCACTCCTGAAGTAGATCAAGATATGTAAAATAGGTAGATGGATAGATGTGTAGATGTAATAATAGCGATAATAAATAATAATAATAATAATAATAATAATAATAATAATAATAATAATAATAATAATAATAATAATAGTAATAATAATAATAATAGTAATAATCATAGTAATAATAATAATAATAATAATAATAATAATAAATAATAATAATAATAATAATAATAATAATAATAATAATAATAATAACGAGGGGCTGCGCCAACACCTAAAAGGATGGTTTGCGGTGCGCTTTGCGAACCCCCCCTTCCCCCCCCCCCCCCCCCCCCCCCCCCCCCCCCCCCCCCCCCCCCCCCCCCCCCCACCTTCCTCCTCTTCCCAAGGTCGCTTTTTAACTACCTAGAGCGCTTCCCGAGGTTGTGAAAACCAAAAATCAGCCTCTCAACCCTTCTGGCACAACTTTCAGAGCCTTGGAGCATTCTCAGCCATTCATTTTGGTGCCGGCAAATTCGCTTCGGGTACGTACCATTACAGGGCTTGGGTTGCTGGTGGGAGGGCTCCCCGGAACCCCCCTTTCCACAGTCGACAGGGTACATCCAATGCCGGAGGTAACCGGCATAAACCCTGCTGGCACAACTCTTAGAGCCTTGGAGCATTCTCAGCCGTTCATTTTGAGCCGGTTAATTCGTCGTGGGGTACGTACAAGTGCAGGGCTGGGTTTCCCGGGGGAAGGGTCCCCCGGATCCTCCCTTCCCCGTCGACAGGGTACGTTCTATTGCCGGAGGTACCGGCAAGTACTCCCGAAAAAAGGAAATTTGGCATTCAGGACACTCCCCTAACGCAAATATTTGCGCGAATTCCAAAAAAACTACAAGCATCAACATCGAGTCTGGGGCTAGCCACTCTGTCAATATAAACTCCCAACTCCTGGTTCCCACAAACCATGATTTATTGCGACAGGGGTGCAGAAAATAGGCTAAAAAAAAAAAGAAGACTTTGGCATTCAGGACATTCCCCTAACGCAAATATTGCGTGAATTCCAAAAAAAATTCCAGCATCAACATCGAGTCTGGGGCTAGCCACCCTGCAAATATGAGCTCCCAACTCCTCGTTCCCATAAACCACAATTTATTCCGACAGGGGTGCGAACATGGGGGGGTGGGGGGGGGTTTCACAATGTCCATTTCCCCCTCCCCCCAAACCCCCCACCACCTACTCCCAACACCTTTCAGGGATAATAATAATAATAATAATAATAATAATGATAATAATAATAATAATGATAATAATAGTGCTTCTCTGTCAATGGCTGATGCATTTCTGCACATGCGCCTCCATCGTCTCACCCGTGAGGGGAGTACGAAGAATTGACGATAGGCTCTAATGACATCCCCGCAAGGACAGTTCCAACACTTCCAGACGGACCGGTATGTTCAATGAAACACTGGTCCAGACGGATCGGTATGTTCAATGAAAATACTGGTGGCACCGACGGGAATCGAACTGGCGACAGGGCCCAAATGGTAGAACTTGACCACTGGGCTATCACGGTGTCTATATAATATAATAATAATAATAATAATAATAATAATGATAATAAT
>WBZZ01004843.1:70000-115000 GCA_019918135.1 Paulinella micropora | reverse complement strand
GATGGCGTGGGTGTGCTGGGCCCGTGGTGGGGTGCCTTATGTGTGCCTAGCCATACGCCCATAAGTCACATGCCGAAATAGCGACGGGAAGCACAATCCTGTTCCCTCAGGGTGCCCTTTCTCGCTTGTTGAGCCCGGAATAAAACCCACAGTGCTCTGTCGGTTTATACTAGACTGTCGAACAGTCTCGAAACTCCATCTGCTTACTGGGCCCTCTGTAATGGAGGTGGGAGCTCGTTCTGCAAGGGGCGCTTATGGAACGAGCCCTGGCCCCGCCTGGTACTAGGGAGATTTTGGTATCGCCTGTATCAGTCCCTTCCGTGCAAACATCACGGCTTAGCTGGGCATCGGGTTAATACTTTACCCACAGACTTCCTTGGTTGACGAAATCAGAAGCTCCTTTTTTCTGACATTAGTCGATATCTCATCTATCTATCTATCTATCTATCTATCTATTTATATGTTGAGCTGTGACGCAAAGCCCTCTAGTGTACATCTATCTATCTATCTATCTATCTATCTATCTATCTATCTATCTATCTATCTATCTATCTATCTATCTATCTATCTATCTATCTATCTATCAATCTATCTATCTATCTATCTATCTATCTATCTATCTATCTATCTATCTATCCATATGTTGAGCTGTGATTCAAAGCCCTCTAGTGTACATCTATCTATCTATCTATTTATCTATCTATCTATATATCTACCTATTTATCTATCTATCTATTTATCTATCTATCTATCTATCTATCTATCTATCTATCTATCTATCTATCTATCTATCTATCTAACTATCTATCTATCTACCTACCTACCTACCTACCTACCTACCTACATCTACATCTATCTTTTCTGAGGATGTGAGAAAGATAGACAGGTAGGTAGACAAATAGATAGACAGACAGACAAACAGGTAGGTAGACAACTAGATAGACAGGTAGGTAGACAGACAGGCAGGTAGACAGACAGACAGACAGACAAACAGATAGATAGACAGACAAATAGATAGGTAGACAGATAGATAGATAGATAGACAGAGAGATAGATATCATTAATGACCTGTGCCACAAAGTCCACTATTATTATTATTATTATTATTATTATTATTATTATTATTCTTATTATGATCATTATTTTTATTATTATTATTATTATTATTATTATTATTATTATTATTATTATCATCATCATCATTATTTTTGTTACCATTATTATTATTATTATCATTATCATTATCATCATCATTATTACTATTATTATTATTATTATTATTATTATTATTATTATTATTATTATTATTATTATTATTATTGTTGTTATGGACACCGTGATAGCCCAGTGGTCAAGTTCTGCCATCTGGGCCCTGTCGCCAGTTCGATTCCCGTCGGTGCCACCAGTATTTTCATTGAACATACCGATCCGTCTGGACCAGTGTTTTCATTGAACATACCGGTCCGTCTGGAAGTGTTGGAACTGTCCTTGCGGGGGTGTCATTAGAGCCTATCGTCAATTCTTCGTACTCCCCTCACGGGTGAGACGATGGAGGCGCATGTGCAGAAATGCATCAGCCATTGACAGAGAAGCACTATTATTATTGTTGTTATTATTATTATTATTATTATTGATGGAGGCGCATGTGCAGATTTGCATCAGCCATTGACAGAGAAGCACTATTATTATTATTATTATTATCATTATTATTATTATTATTATCATGATTATTATTATTATTATTATTATTATTATTATTATTATTATTATTGTTGTTGTTGTTGTTGCTGGGACTGCGGAATAACCTCGGCTTAGTGCAGTCTTACCCTCAGGAGCTCCATCGGTGGCCCCGATCATCAGGCGAGAGACTGACACGGGGGGGTGGAGGACCTCGAACAAGGGTATTGGAGGCTTATGTCCGTTGAGGATATGCCATTAGCTGCATCAGTACGCCTCAGATATAGTAAATCTGCCTTGGAGTGTTGACTGTGACATATTTGAGGGAAATCCCGATGAAAAAACCTAGTCACACTTGCTAAACAGAGTTCCAGCCCAATGGCCTCAAGGCGTTAAACTGTGACGCCAACTCATAACCCTTTGGTGGCAGATGCTGGGGAGGAGGGTCGTTGCGCGCGTAAAAGATCTTAAACTCCGCATATGCTGGTTGATAGCCCAGGACCCAGCAGACACCAGATTGTTATGGGTGGGGTTTCGAGGCAGCTCTAGCAACCGCGCTTGGTGTATGCACTTGCACATTCGGTGACGTCTTGCAAGAGGTTGCTGGGACTGCGGAATAACCTCGGCTTAGTGCAGTCTTGCCCTCAGGAGCTCCATCGGTGGCCCCGATCATCAGGCGAGAGACTGACACGGGGGGGTGGAGGACCTCGAACAAGGGTATTGGAGGCTTATGTCCGTTGAGGATATGCCATTAGCTGCATCAGTACGCCTCAGATATAGTATTATTATTATTATTATTATTATTATTATTGTTTTGGGGGGCACCAATACATGGTTGGGTGCCACCGCCACACGGCGGGGTTGGGGCCGTTGGCAGCTTGTTATGAGGGGTACATAATCAGTGCTCCACTGATTCATGAGACGGGACCTTTTACTGAGAGAAGCTCTCTCACCACGCTCACGGCTCTTGGCTCGGGGTGGCCTCTGGTATCACTCGGGGTGAGTGCGGGGGGTGGGGGTTATCTGAGGGAGGGGCTTGGGCTCAGTGGGTCACTGGACAGGTTGGTTAACTAAACTACTGTCGGTATGAGTGGGTACGAAGGCGAGAGGCCCCACACATTTCCACAAGCCTTGAAATCACTCAACTGCCACAGTAGCGACTGCCTGGACGCGGGGCTCCTGACTCACCCTCTCTCCCAGAACCCCTCGTGCTCACTTTGCGGATGCCATGGGGATGCTCTGGCGGAGGGTCGGGACGTGTTGGGTGCATGTGACCGGGCCTGTCACTTAGTGTTCTCGGTAGATGACTCCTTTGTAGCTTCTATCGGACGCAGGGTGGCTTGCCACGACACCTCAATGATGCATAGTACGTCACGTCTCTGGCCTGGTTACGGGGGCGGGTAACTGAGGCGGGTTCCTGACGGCTGGTTACGGAAGCTATGTTATTGTTGTTGGGTTCCCGGCTATGTTATTGTTGTTGGGTTCCTGGCTGCTATGTTATTGTTGTTGGGTTCCTGGCGGCGTACATGTTTATGCTTTTTTAAGGGTTGAGCTTTAAATAACCCCACTCGGGTCTTCTTTTATCGAGTTCACCACTCGGTGGATGGAGGCGTGGGGTAGACTTATACGATGTTTTTGATGCTAGGTTCCGTCTCCAGGGATTCGACTGGCATCGCTGCTTCGCCTCACCGCACTGCCTCACCCACACATCCACGCTGGCACACTGTTTCTCCTCTTGCTCTTGTACCTATGTCGCACACAGCTATGAGCTCACGCCGATGAGTGGTTGTGACGAGGTGCACCCAGCTGGATTGCGGGCGAGCCACGGCGGCCTCGCTCTCGCTCGCTCTCTCTCTTTCTCTCTCTCTTTCTCTCTCTCTCTCTCTCTCTCTCTCTCTCTCTCTCTTTTTTTTTTTTTTTTTTGCTTTGCTTTGCTTTGCTTTGGGCGAGGCCTAGCTTTCACATGGGCGGGCTGAGCCTATGAGGGGCGCACGATTCCGTTGATTTATGAGACGGGTCCCAATTACTGAGAGTAACTCATGTGAGTTGCTCATCATACTGATTGCTCTTGGCTCGGGGTGGCCTCTGGAATCACAAGGGGTGGGCACTGGGGGAGGGGGTTGTGTTCAGAGGGTCACCGCGAAGGATGGTCAACCAAACTACTGTCGGTCGGAGTTTGTACGAAGGCGAGAGGCCCTACACCTTACCACAAGCCTTGAAACGACTAAATGACCAAAGTAACGACGGACCGGAGCGGGGCTCCTGGCTCACCCTCTCTCTCAGCACTCTTCGTGCTCATCCTGCGGATGCCATGGGATTGCTCTGGCGGAGGGTTATGGGGTGGTGGGTACACGTGCACGGGCCTGTCAATCTGTGCTCTCGGTAGATGACTCACTTGCAGCGTTTATCGGACGCAGGGTGGTTTGCCACGACACCTACCTGATGCACAGCGGGTCCTGCCTCGTGCCTGGTTACGGATGCAGGTGAGTGTTTGTGTGTATTCCTATACATACGTACACGTATGCTTTTTAAGGGTTGAGCTTTAAATAACCCCACCTGGGTACTCATTTATCGAGTTTACAACTCGATCAATGCGGCACCGGGGTCCCATACCACTTATGTCAGGTTCTTATGCGAAGAGCGCGGCCGCTAGTGCTGGCCCTATGGGTCAAGGCGGTAATCCTTCAGGTTTAGACGTTCCCCGTGGGAGTGCGCCTGCGGGTGGCGTTGGCTACTCGGCCGGGGTGGGGTGGTCGAGTGCTCGCGTACCTGACGGGCAACCTGAATCACAGAGCCAGCAATCCTGCTGCATCTCGATCACCCTCCCCAACCTCGGAAGAGAAGTCACGTCCGGAAAGGTCTGGTCACGGCGTGTGGCAAGCGGTACCGCCACCGAGGAGGTGGGGAGGAAGGTACGAAATGAGCTGGATAAGAGATGTTGCATAGTATGGGGGCTATCGCATGTCTCTCAGACAGTGGTCATGGCGCGAGAGCTCCGAATTCTTGGTCTCGGGGAAGTCGAGGTGGAATTCGCGGGCAGAGGTAGCGGGCGGCATTTGCGGATTAAATGTGTGTCTTGTGAGGAGGCGGAGAAGATGGTGCGGCTGCTGCGGGAGCGTAAGTTCTTCACGGGAAAGGTTCACGTTGCGACGGGTAGGACTTTCCGGGAAAGAGAGAAGCAGCGGGTTGCACGGGGGGGTGCCCAGTATGTAGAGATGCAGAGGGAGCTTCGCAAGCAGGGGTTTGGCTACTGGGTGCTCGACGTGGAAGTCGACGAGCCCCAGGGCGAAGCCTCAAGCGGTGAATCTCCCTTGGCGGAGTGGGGCGGGATGCGGGAGCTGGAGGAGCTGGGGCGGAGGGTGCAGGATGGGCCGTGGAGGGTGGCGGAGGGCTCCAGGCGGGCTCAACCGAAGCGCAGGCATCGGCACCAGCTTCGTTCTTCCCAATTTGTGAAAGGCTTCCCACTGAGGGTGGCCTCACATAATTGGCAGGGCAAAGTGGGTGTGGATAGCCCAGGCTTTGGGGAATGGCCGGAGCACTACAAGGAGCGAGGCTGGGTGATCGTCGGAGTCCAGGAGCACAACCTATCGTCGCAGAAGGTGGAGAAGCTCCAAGTCGACGGCTTCGCAGTCCTCGGCAAAGCGGCTGCAACTGGTGCGGGCTCGCGTCTCTTGGGGGGAGTCTTGACGTTGGTGGCCAACTATCTGGCACCGTGCGCTACCATTGTACAGGCGCCTGTTCCACACCCACAGCAATTGTGGGTGAGGCTGTCGTCTGGGAGCGCGACGGCGTCGGATGTGTTCGTCGGCAACGGCTACTTCCCCCAAGAAAATCAACGAGAGGAATCTATTGCAGCCTATGAGGCGTGGCAGGCGGCCGTCTCCTACTTCGCCACCAAAGGTCATGTGGTTACGGTTGGTGATGCTAATGCTAAGCTGGGGCCCGCCAGAATAGCGCGGGAGGAGGGAGTGGTGGGCCCTTTGGCGAGATAGATGAGAGGGGTAGAGGGTTAGGAGTGAGAATGGTGAGTTGCTGGCTGAGATGCTTGTTGCCACGGGGTTGCGCAATCTCAGTGGGTTTTCGCAACCACGGGGGGACAAATATTGGTGGTCTAGGCAGGAAAATGTAGGTGGACGAAGGCATCTGCTGGATTACATCTGCGTCTCTTCCGAGCTGGCGGAGGAGGCGAGCTTCGGCGTCGACGAGGTAGACCTTGATACCGACCACAAAGCTGTGTGGGCGGAACTGGTCTGGGGGGGACAGCCACCCCCCAAAAAGCAGGTAAAGAGGTACAAAGCATTCAAGGCAGAGCGCTTGATAGGCAGGGTAGTTGAGGGTAAGGAGAGTGAGCTGTCTAAGCTTAGGTTGAAGTACGACGAGACCTTTGCAGCTGGTATATCGGGGCTGTTGCCAGATGGCCTCCCAGATCTATCAGCAGTGGAGGACCCGGATGAGCTTCAGCAGGAGGTAGATAGGGTCGCTAGCTTAGAAGTCCGAGCTTTCACGGGCGCAGCCGCGAAGGTCTTGGGAGTTCGGGTGATTAGGCCAGGGTTTACTAATGCATGGTTTGATGAGGGTCTTAGGGAAGCGATTGCGCGACGGAGAGAGGCATACGGCCTCTGGCGAAGGAATGAGGCCAACCGAGAGGCCTGGCAAAGATATAAAGAAGCGAGGAAGGCGGTCAGAAGGTTATGCAAGGAGAAGAAGGAGCAAGCGTGGAAGCGGGTCCAGAATTACACCGCTGCCAACTTCAGGAGCGCTACCATGGCCACGTACTGGAAGCTGTCAAAGCGTTTGGGCGGGGTTCGGCGGTCCAAAGCTTCTGCTCCTGTTCGGAAGCCCGATGGCACTCTGGCATGCACACTCCGGGAAAAACTGCAAGAATGGGAAGAAAACCGCCGACGTATGGTGGTCCCCAAAGAAAACAAGTTTTTGGAGGATGCATGTGTAGAGGAAGTCGGTTCCGATGAGGAAACAGCGCGGATTGAGCCCGAGCGGAAGGCCCGCGAAACCCTCCAGTATAACGACAACCTGCGCGACCAATTCGAGGCCATGGCGCAAGCCGAGGAGATCCGGACTGAGACGGGCCCGCTGGACTATGATTACACCGAGAAGGAAGTGGAGCTCTGCCAGGAAAATCTCCAGAATCACAAAGCGTGCTCACCGGATAAGATCAAGA
Source organism: Paulinella micropora (assembly GCA_019918135.1). Taxonomy (NCBI): domain Eukaryota; phylum Cercozoa; class Imbricatea; order Euglyphida; family Paulinellidae; genus Paulinella; species Paulinella micropora. The sequence goes on along the minus strand of WBZZ01004843.1, from coordinate 108,144 downwards.
ACGAGATGCTCAAGTACGGAGGCACGCGGATTGTGAGCTTTCTGGTGCGCTTCTTCAACTGGTTGAAATCGTGCGAATACACCCCCAGCGACTGGGGCAAAGCGATTATCGTTAACATCCCAAAAGGAGGCGACCCAACCGATCCGGAAAATTGGAGAGACATCGCGATTCTGAGCTGTCTGGGTAAGATGTATCTGTCCCTTATGGCGGCGAGGCTTACGGCTTTCATCGATCAGCCGGGCAGGCTTCGCCCAGAGCAGGGTGGGTTCCGGCCAAAACGTAGTACGGGGGACCAGATTTTTGTCCTTAAGGAGCGTCTGCGCCTTAGACAACAGGCTGGCCTCCGTTCTTTCGTTTTGTTCGTGGATCTGAGAAAGGCATTCCCTACGGTTTGGCGGGCCGGGTTGTTTCAGAGGCTAACCCAGATGGGGGTACAGGGCAAGTTCTATCGCATTCTGAGGCGTTTTTACCGAAGAACGTCATCGCGAGTGCTAGTCGATGGCGAACTCACTGGTGAAGTGCTGGAAGAGATGGGAGTTCAGCAAGGGTCGCCGTTGTCACCGTCGCTGTTCAACGTCTTCATGGATGAGCTAACGGTCAATCGCGAAAGAGTTGGAGATCGAGGACCTCAACCGCATCGAAGACATACGGACCCTGCTTTACGCCGACGACGTTGCGGTAATTGCGCATAGTGTCACGGAGCTTCAACAGATTGTAAATGTCGTGGCGACATTCGTGGAGGACTATCGGCTTGAAATCAACCTGAAACCGGGCAAGACGGAAGTCATGCCGATATACGGGCACGCCAAGTCAAAAAAGTCGCCCCCGTGCGTGAGGTTCCGGGGCAAGGTTCTCAACGTCACCGACCACTACAAATACCTGGGAGTTCTGCTCACGGACACCCTCTCCGATAAACCGCAAGCGAAGCGGGCGGCGGAAATCACTGTAGTGGGAACGGCTGCCTACTACCCCCTCTGGATTGCCCACGAAGTTCCAGCGCGTCTCGGCTGATGAATTGGCAGCAAATGGTTGGCGCAAAATTGCTTGACGCATCGGCTTTTTGGGATCTGCCGGGCGCCAACAAGCTGAGTAAGCTGGAGGGCGCGTTGGTAGCGCCCCTGCGGGTCATCTTGGTTGTTGGTACGCGCACAAGCGGCTGCATCACCAGGGGTTTAGGCCGCACGCCGAGTTTTAGCATCCTTGCCAAGGCGGCCCTGCTTCGGTTCCTAGGGCGCATCGAGTTACTGGGCAACACAGCGCTAACACGCAGGCTTTACAACACGGGTCGGTGCAAATGGAAGGAAGATACGGAAAATTTGATCTTAGCAGATCACAGGCTGCGGGAGGGCTTGGATGCGCTCAAGCGGGTCGTGAACGAAGATGGCACGGTAGATGATAAGGACTGGCGGGCCGCTCTGGCGAACTGGAACGAGGTGGTAAAGCAATGGTCTGTCCGGCAGGAAGTAGCTGGCTGGGAGCGGCAGGCTAAGCCCTCTGATGGGCTTAGGGTGCTGCTTAGCCAGATGTCTTCCCGCTCTGCTTTCCCACGTTGGCGGGCGCTGGAGGGGGGAAGTCACAACCTTATCAGAAGGCGATTGTTGAGCTGCAACAATCGCCTTCGCCTCTACCGATCCAAATTTGGCTCATGCTCGCCGGACTGCTCAAGCTGTTTCGCCTTGTGTGGCACTGAGGTTAACGAGTCGTTACGTCACTTCCTGCTGCGTTGCCCAACGTTTGCGAGCTCTCGTGAGGCACTGTTTAAGTTTATCGATGAGGCGCAAGCCCGGCAGCCCCTCATGCTGAATCGAGGAGGGCTTTATCACAGGGAACTGCGGGAGGCGGAGGAGGAGATGAAGCTCTTCAAAGAGGAATGGCTGAAGGGGGAGGATGAAAAGATGGCGACGATGCTCGGCGTTTTGTTTATCCCTGTCCCAGAAGAGGTGGAGGAGGAGTTAGGAAGGTTTGTTGCCACCATCTGGAAGGAGTGGGAGGAGTTGGAGGCGCAGATCAGGGAGGCAGAGGGGGCGGAGGAGGAGGAGGAGGTGATCGACCTCACGGTCGTTCAGGAGGTGGGTAGAAGGAGGGGAAGGCCTAGTCAGGTAGAATGTCTGGCTAGATCTGTTGTAGGTGGAGGTCAGCGCAGCGTCGCGGACTTCTTCTCGGCAGATAACTCCTCTCACTCCTTGCACCCACTTGCACATGCACAGCACGCTCATTTGCACATTGCACTGCCAGTCGAGTCTTTGGAGCGGAGCCGCGTCACCGAACGGTCCCGTGCTACCAATGGAGGCACATGTCCGACAGTATCAAAGGCCAATTGACTGATAAGTCTATTATTATTATTATTATTATTCATTATTTATTATTATTGTTATTATTATTATTATTATTATTATTATTATTATTATTCTGGAGGGGTGCACAAGATGGCACTCCATGGGAAGAGGAGGTGGTTGGGCCTCTCCCCACGAAGGTGACCGCTTGGGGAGGGCGGTCACCGGGATATGCGCAACTCTCAACTGGGCATTTACTCGGTAGGGGTTCGGCCAGGCAGGTTGTGGGGTTGTCTGTTGGATTGTTGGTTGGCTCGTTTTTCTTGGCTGTTGGTTTGGGTCTGGTTTCCTGGTTAGCCCATTTTCGCCGAATTTCCTGCCGAGTAAATGCCTGGGGGCTTCCAGTTCCGGTTTGGTGATCTTGTTGAGGTGAGCATTCGGAGGAAACAGTACCGAGATGGGTTGAAGATAGGATTCACATTGAGCCGAGATGGGGCTGAGTTGACCTGTTCCAACTCGGCTCCATTTCGGCTTCATGTTAATCCTATCTTCATCCTATCTGGGTTTTGTCTCCTCCCTATCTTCGCTTCTTCGGGGTTGCCTAACTGGAACACATGATGAGCGCACGTTGGAGAGGGGCTTCAGTCGGTCCCAATGCCTTGCCAGTGCCTTGCTGCGTTGCCGTGCCTTGCCCCATGCATTCACACCCTCCACCGTTGCATTTCTAACTGAGCAGCTTCGGCTGGGATTACTATACTTGTCTGTAAGACCCTATAGGTACCGCTAGGTTCGCGCCTTCTATACCCACGTGGGGGAAGGAGTTTCAGCGGCACGCCGTCCGATCTGGCTCCACTCGGGGACACCCGTACCTCATGATGTGTATTGTTAGGAGCAGCTGAAAGTCCATAAGGCATGAGAGTAGAGGCGTTGGCGATGCGATGGAGAGTGTGTGTAGTGCGTGAGGCAGGTTCTGGCGACGCTGGGGGTGCTGGCGGGCGCCGAAGGGCACGAAGCGACGCGGCAGCGTCCAGTGACACCGGCGGAAATGCGTGTAGTGTGTGTTGCAGATACCGCCGATGCTATTTGCATGGACGGGCGCTTTCCTCGGCGTAAAGAGGCGCGGCGGTGATGGCCAGCGACATTGGCCGTCTACTACTCTCAATGGATTACAAATACGCGAAGCACGGAGCTACCACTGTGGCCCTTATGGGACAAGGTAGAATCGCCGAAGACCTGGACAATCCCCGTGGGAATGCCTCTTCGACGGGCTCTGGCCCGATGTCCCAGGATGGGAGGATGAGGGCTCGCGTATATGACGGAATTCCTGAACCACGTGGAGAGGCTATCTTAGCTGCGCCTCATCCTTCCTCCCCAAACCTGGCACACGGGTCGGCGCTTCAACATAAGGCGAGCGGCGCTATATGGCAGATGGCACCGCCGCCTCGACGGTACCGGCGGGTAGATCGGTACGACAAGGACGGGCGTAATCTGATTGTCTGGGGGCTCTCAGAACGCGCCAATCTACAGGAGATCGCCTCCAAAATGAGCGGTCTTGGTCTGGTGGTCCCGGTAATGGAGTGGCAAGGCCAGCGAATGTCTCGTCACCTGGAGCTGGTCTACGAGGACGATGACAGCAGGCAGACGGCGTTGCAGCAACTCAAACATCTCAAATTCTTCGGCAGAGGGGTCAATGTGGCCCTTGGGCGCAGGTTCAGGGACAGGGAACGTGTCCGAAGGCTTATTCGCATCCATCTGCGTGGGGAAGCGGCGGTCCGGAAGGAGGAAGCTGCGACGGGATATCGCGTCTTGCCTCTGCATGAAGAATGTGTCGATGATGTGCAGGTGGTGTCTTCGGAATTGGCTGCCGATGCACCTAAGTGTGTGTCTGAGTGTGCTGATGTGCATGTGGTGCCCCTGCATTCGGCGGCCAGTGCAGTGGGGGACCAACCTGCGCAAGCACCTGCAGAGGGGGGCAGCACGAGGGCGGAAGCCAAGCGCGGCCGTCGGGTCCGGAAACGAGCCAAGAAGCACCGCTCCAAGCAGTTCGATACCGGCTTCAAGCTACTCGTCGCGAGTCACAACTGGCAGGGTAAAACGGGATACGACAACGTAGGCACGGCGGAATGGGCATCATTCTATAAGCACGAGGGCTGGCTAGTCATCGGGGCTCAGGAGCACCGCATGGGCAAGAAGCAACTTTCCAAATGCAGCCTGGATGGATTCCGGATTTTTGGAAAACCTGCGGAGGTCAGCGAGAAAAATCGCTGCAAGGGTGGGGTTCTATTCGCGGTGGCTAACTTCCTTGGTCCGTATTGCAGCCTGGTGTCAGCCCCCGTCGACCACCGGCAGCAAGTGTGGCTGCGTATCGCCTCGGGTGTTACCGGCGCTCAGGATATCTATGTGGGCAACGGCTACTTTCCCTAGGAAACGCAGGAAGAAGAGTCGTCAGAGGCGTATGCGGCCTGGCAGGCAGCTATAGCTTTTTTTGGAGCCAAAGGTCTTGTGGTCACGGTGGCGGATGCCAACGCGAAGCTCGGGCCGGCATGCAGCCGAAAGAGGAGGGCATCGTCGGTCAGCACGGGGAGGTCGATGATAAGGGAGCACCGGTACGTTCGGAGAACGGCAAGAGACTCGCGGCTGTCCTCGTCGCTTCGGGCCTGCGAAATCTGAGCGGCTTCTCGTGCCCAGTGGAAGGGTCCTACTGGTGGTCCCGGCGTGAGCAGCGCGGCATGGGCACAGGCAAGCACCTCCTCGATTACATCTGCGCGTCGCCTGGCCTGGCAGCTGGAGCAAAGTTCGGAGTATGCGAAGATGATCTTGATACGGACCACAAGGCAGTATGGGCCGAACTGACGTGGAGCGGCCAGCGCCGACCAAAGCGGGCTGCGAAACCTTACAGGTCCTTTCGTGTTGATAAGCTTATTGGTGCTGGTGTCTCGGGCAATGATCACGCTGCGAAGCAAGCGCTGGATTATCTACGCGACAAGTTCGATGACGTATTCCAGCATTGCCTACAGAAGCTTGGAGTGCATCAGCTGCCTGAGCTTGACCTATCGGGTGGTGCCGACAGCCAACGGGTGGTAGATGACGTCACCGAGCGAGTGGCGCAGTCCTTCCGAATGGCGGCGCACCGGGTCCTTGGCTCCAGATGTATACGACCCCGTTTCACCAACAATTGGTTCGACGGGGAGCTAAAGGAGCTCATTCAACAGCGCCGGGAGGCCTACGCAGCATACAGGAGGGATGAATCGAATGAGGAAGCCCGTCTGAATTGGCTACGGCTCCGCAAGCGAATTCGGAAGGCAACTCGGGCCAAGAAGTCCGCCTCCTTCAAGCAAGTGCAGGAAGAAGCGGTCAAATGTCAACGCGAGCAATCCTCAAAGCGCTTTTGGCTACTCGCGAAGCGGCTTGGCGGGGCACGCAGAACGAAGGTCTCCGCGCCGGTGCAAAGGGAGGATGGCTCACTGGCGTGTACGCTGCCGGAAAAGGTCGCTCGGTGGGAGGAATTTCGGAAAAATTCGGTGAAGCCACGGGAAAATCCGGCAAGTGCGGCTGTTGTGGTGGCGTGCTGTGCAGAAGCAGGCTCGCTGGAGTGGGAGGAAGCCGAAGCTAAGCGGCAGTTCCACTGGAACGATCGCTTCAGAGATGAGGTGGCCCGGGCTATGAAGGAGCACGAAGTAGGTGAAGACACTTGCGAAGAGCTGGACAAGCCGTTCACGCAAGAGGAGGTCCTTGCAAGGCAACGTGCCCTGAATAACTACAAAGCTTGTGGCGAGGACAAAGTGAAGAACGAGATGCTCAAGTATGGCGGCGCCTACATCAATGGCTACTTAACGCAGTACTTCAACTGGATTCGAGAAGCCGAGAGGACTCCAAAAGCTTGGGGCAAGGGAATCATCGTCAATATCCCCAAGGGTGGGGATCCTACGGATCCTGACAACTGGAGGGATATCTCGATTATTAGTTGCCTTGGTAATATACGTCCAGAGCAGGGAGGCTTCCGCCCGGGGCGTCGCACTACGGATCAGGTCTTTACCCTTTGGCAGAGGTTGAAGGGGCGTCAGCAGCAGAAGCGGGAGTCGTATGTCCTGTTCGTCGATCTACGCAAGGCTTTCCCGTCTGTTTGGAGAGATGGTCTATTTGAGAGGCTCTGGAAGCTGGGTGTAAGGGGCAAGTTCTGACGCACGCTACGCAGGTGCTACGAGCAGACTTCGTCGCAAGTGCTAGTTGATGGAGCACTCACCCCCGAAGTACTGGAGGGTGTAGGCGTCCAACAGGGGTCCCCTCTCTCTCCCACACTCTTCAACGTCTTTATGGATGAGCTGTGTGATCGGCTGGCGAGTGCCCTCAAGATCACGGATGTGAAGCGGCTGAACGACATCAAGGCACTTCTATACGCGGACGACGTGGCCCTCATCGCTCACAGTCGCACCGAGCTCCAGAAGATGGTCAATGTTGTGGCCAAGTTCGCGGAAGATTACCGGCTGGAAGTCAACTTGAAGCCCTGCAAGACGGAAATCATGCCCATTTACACGTCGAGCAAGGCGAAACGACCAAGTATTAGGGAGCGAGGTGAGCCCGTGGTGTGGTTTCGCGGCCAGAAGCTTTGTGTCACCAGTCAGTACAAGTACCTGGGAGTGGTTATCACCGACGACCTGAAGTGGAAGGAGCAGGCCCTGCGGGCTACGCGTGTCACTGAAGTCGCCACCGCAGGTTGGTACTTTTTGTGGTGTGCAGGTGAGATACAAGCTAGGTATCGTCTCATGTGCTGGAATCAACTTGTGGGGGCCAAGCTGAAGTACGCCTTCGATGTCTGGCGTGCCCCCGTATCGCAGCTCACCAAGCTGGAGGCAGCAATGCTGCGCCCCATGAGGATGATTCTCGGCATCAGCCCTAAGACAAGCAAGTGGATTACACTCTTTCTGGCGCGCTCTTTGAGTGCGGAGCGTTTGCGGCGGGCGGCGCAACTGAAGTTCTATGGACGGCAGCGTGTTCTACCGGAGAAGCGATTTCCTGTCATCGCATCTCAAGTCAAATCCGACTGGACTGCGGAGGCCGAAGGCGCTATCAGGGACTCAATGGATCTACAACAAGGGCTTCAGGAGCTCCTAAATAGCTCAGAGAAGGACCTCGAGGGTTGGTGTTCGACTGTGGACAAGTGGGCCCTTCAGCAGGACGTCAAGATGGTGCAGCAACTGATGTGGGACAAGCGAGAGGCAGGCAGCGATCTTACTGATGGCCTGCGAGTCATCCTAAGACAAGTCTTTGGAACTAAGGAGTTCCCAAGATGGGTAGCCCTTGATGATGCGCATTATAATCTGCTACGGAGAAGGTTGCTCAGCTGCAACAACCGCCTTCGGTTGTACCGCAGCAAATTGGTCAGTGGCATGTCCCCTCGCTGCTTCTGTTGTCATGATGATGTCAATGAGTCCCTTGCGCACTTCTTATGGGATTGCCCCATGCATGAGGCGAGACGTAAGCAGCTGTTGCTGAGTATGCAGAGGCTCGGTGGCATGGCTGTGGGGGGTGCTGAGGGGGATGGAGGGAGTGGGGAGGGTGGTGAGGTCGTAGGCGGTGAGGTTGTGGTTGAGGAAGTGTTGCATGGGCGGGAGCGGGAGGGCTCTGTGCGGCAGGGTTGGGATGATATGTCGCCTGTGGATCAATCACGATTGTTTTGTAAGTTTTTTCAGGGGAAGTCGCGCTTCCGCAGTAACTTTAGGCTTGCTGCGTTGTTAGGGGTTACAGCGTTGCGTCCCCCTCCAAAGTTGGATGTGTTGTTTGGATCATATGTGTCTGAGTGTTGGTCTGCTAGGGAGGGTAAAAGGGAGGAGCTTGGGGTGGAGGATGGGGCGAGGAGGTGATTGACCTCACTGAGGTTCCATCAGCTTCTGTCCCACCCTCTCCCCCAAGTGACGTTGATGTTGCGCGGCGCGGCCGTCCGCGCAGAGTGGACGTCCTGGCTAGAGAGAGGGGTTCGGGAGCGCAGCGTAGTGTCTCCGAGTTCTTCTCTTCAGCTAACACCCTCGCATCTAGCTCTTCATGCACTTCACAGCCCCCATCTGCCCCTGCTGTTGCTGTTGCTGCTATGTCTGTTTGGTGTTCTGACAATGCGTTGGGATCGGCTGACCCCGGTGACCCAATGGAGGCACATGTCCAGGATCTGGATCTGATGCTATAGTCTGAGGAAGCCTATTATTATTATTATTATTATTATTATTATTATTATTATTATTATTATTATTTGGACACCGTGATAGCCCAGTGGTCAAGTTCTACCATCTGGGCCCTGTCGCCAGTTCGATTCCCGTCGGTGCCACCAGTATTTTCATTGAACATACCGGTCCGTCTGGACCAGTATTTTCATTGAACATACCGGTCCGTCTGGAAGTGTTGGAACTGCCCTTGCGGGGGTGTCATTAGAGCCTATCGTCAATTCTTCGTACTCCCCTCACGGGTGAGACGATGGAGGCGCATGTGCAGAAATGCATCAGCCATTGACAGAGAAGCACTATTATTATTATTATTATTATTATTATTATTAACATTATTATTATTATTATTTTGGGGGGCACCAATACATGGTTGGGTGTCACCGCCACACGGCGGAGTTGGGGCCGTTGGCAGCTTGTTATGAGGGGTACATAATCAGTGCTCCACTGATTCATGAGACGGAAACTTTTACTGAGAGAAGCTCTCTCACCACGCTCACGGCTCTTGGCTCGGGGTGGCCTCTGGTATCACTCGGGGTGCGGGGGGTGGGGGTTATCTGAGGGAGGGGGTTGGGCTCAGTGGGTCACTGGACAGGTTGGTTAACTAAATACTGTCGGTATGAGTGGGTATGAAGGCGACAGGCTCCACACATTTCCACAAGCCTTGAAATCACTCAACTGCCACAGTAGCGACTGCCTGGACGCGGGGCTCCTGACTCACCCTCTCTCCCAGAACCCCTCGTGCTCACTTTGCGGATGCCATGGGGATGCTCTGGCGGAGGGTCGGGACGTGTTGGGTGCATGTGACCGGGCCTGTCACTTAGTGTTCTCGGTAGATGACTCTTTTGTAGCTTCTATCGGACGCAGGGTGGCTTGCCACACCTCAATGATGCATAGTACGTCACGTCTCTGGCCTGGTTACGGGGGCGGGTAACTGAGGCGGGTTCCTGAAGGCTGGTTACGGAAGCTATGTTATTGTTGTTGGGTTCCTGGCTGCTATGTTATTGTTGTTGGGTTCCTGGCTGCTATGTTATTGTTGTTGGGTTCCTGGCTGCTATGTTATTGTTGTTGGGTTCCTGGCTGCTATGTTATTGTTGTTGGGTTCCTGGCGGCGTACATGTTTATGCTTTTTTAAGGGTTGAGCTTTAAATAACCCCACTCGGGTCTTCTTTTATCGAGCTCACCACTCGGTGGATGGAGGCCTGGGGTAGACTTATACGATGTTTTTGATGCTAGGTTCCGTCTCCAGGGACTCGACTGGCATCGCTGCTTTGCCTCACCGCACTGCCTCGCCCACACATCCACGCTGGCACACTGTTTCTCCTCTTGCTCTTGTACCTATGTCGCACACAGCTATGAGCTCACGCCGATTAGTGGTTGTGACGAGGTGCACCCAGCTGGATTGCGGGCGAGCCACGGTGGCCTCGCTCTTGCTCGCTCTCTCTCTCTCTCTCTCTCTCTCTCTCTCTCTTTTTTTTCTTTTTCTTTTTTTTTTTTTTTTTTTTTTTTTTTTTTTTTTTTTTTTTGTTTTTTTTTTTGTTGCTTTGCTTTGCTTTGCTTTGGGCGAGGCCTAGCTTTCACATGGGCGGGCTGAGCCTATGAGCGTTCCATTGATTTATGAGACGGGTCCCAATTACTGAGAGTAACTCATGTGAGTTGCTCATCATACTCATGGCTCTTGGCTCGGGGTGGCCTCTGGAATCACAAGGGGTGGGCACTGGGGGAGGGGGTTGTGTTCAGAGGGTCACCGCGAAGGATGGTCAACCAAACTACTGTCGGTCGGAGTTTGTACGAAGGCGAGAGGCCCTACACCTTACCACAAGCCTTGAAACGACTAAATGACCAAAGTAACGACGGACCGGAGCGGGGCTCCTGGCTCACCCTCTCTCTCAGCACTCTTCGTGCTCATCCTGCGGAAGCCATGGGGTTGCTCTGGCGGAGGGTTATGGGGTGGTGGGTACACGTGCACGGGCCTGTCACTCTGTGCTCTCGGTAGATGACTCACTTGCAGCGTTTATCGGACGCAGGGTGGTTTGCCACGACACCTACCTCGATGATGCACAGCGGGTCCTGCCTCGTGCCTGGTTACGGATGCAGGTGAGTGTTTGTGTGTATTCCTATACATACGTACACGTATGCTTTTTAAGGGTTGAGCTTTAAATAACCCCACCTGGGTCCTCATTTATCGAGTTTACAACTCGATCAATGCGGCACCGGGGTCCCATACCACTTATGTCAGGTTCTTATGCGAAGAGCGCGGCCGCTAGTGCTGGCCCTATGGGTCAAGGCGGTAATCCTTCAGGTTTAGACGTTCCCCGTGGGAGTGCGCCTGCGGGTGGTGATGGCTACTCGGCCGGGGTGGGGTGGTCGAGTGCTCGCGTACCTGACGGGCAACCTGAATCACGTAGAGCCAGCAATCCTGCTGCATCTCGATCACCCTCCCCAACCTCGGAAGAGAAGTCACGTCCGGAAAGGTCTGGTCACGGCGTGTGGCAAGCGGTACCGCCACCGAGGAGGTGGCGGAGGAAGGTACGAAATGAGCTGGATAAGAGATGTTGCATAGTATGGGGGCTATCGCATGTCTCTCAGACAGTGGTCATGGCGCGAGAGCTCCGAATTCTCGGTCTCGGGGAAGTCGAGGTGGAATTCGCGGGCAGAGGTAGTGGGCGACATTTGCGGATTAAATGTGCGTCTTGTGAGGAGGCGGAGAAGATGGTGCGGCTGCTGCGGGAGCGTAAGTTCTTCACGGGAAAGGTTCACGTTGCGACGGGTAGGACTTTCCGGGAAAGAGAGAAGCAGCGGGCTGCACGGGGGGGTGCCCAGTATGTAGAGATGCAGAGGAAGCTTCGCAAGCAGGGGTTTGGCTACTGGGTGCTCGACGTGGAAGTCGACGAGCCCCAGGGCGAAGCCTCAAGCGGTGAATCTCCCTTGGCGGAGTGGGGCGGGATGCGGGAGCTGGAGGAGCTGGGGCGGAGGGTGCAGGATGGGCCGTGGAGGGTGGCGGAGGGCTCCAGGCGGGCTCAACCGAAGCGCAGGCATCGGCATCAGCTTCGTTCTTCCCAATTTGTGAAAGGCTTCCCACTGAGGGTGGCCTCACATAATTGGCAAGGCAAAGTGGGTGCGGATAGCCCAGGCTTTGGGGAATGGCCGGAGCACTACAAGGAGCGAGGCTGGGTGATCGTCGGAGTCCAGGAGCACAACCTATCGTCGCAGAAGGTGGAGAAGCTCCAAGTCGACGGCTTCGCAGTCCTCGGCAAAGCGGCTGCAACTGGTGCGGGCTCGCGTCTCTTGGGGGGAGTCTTGACGTTGGTGGCCAACTATCTGGCACCGTGCGCTACCATTGTACAGGCGCCTGTTCCACACCCACAGCAATTGTGGGTGAGGCTGTCGTCTGGGAGCGCGACGGCGTCGGATGTGTTCGTCGGCAACGGCTACTTCCCCCAAGAAAATCAACGAGAGGAATCTATTGCAGCCTATGAGGCGTGGCAGGCGGCCGTTTCCTACTTCGCCACCAAAGGTCATGTGGTTACGGTTGGTGATGCTAATGCTAAGCTGGGGCCCGCCAGAATAGCGCGGGAGGAGGGAGTGGTGGGCCTCTTTGGCGAGATAGATGAGAGGGGTAGAGGGGTTAGGAGTGAGAATGGTGAGTTGCTGGCTGCGATGCTTGTTGCCACGGGGTTGCGCAATCTCAGTGGGTTTTCGCAACCACGGGGGGACAAATATTGGTGGTCTAGGCAGGAAAATGTAGGTGGACGAAGGCATCTGCTGGATTACATCTGCGTCTCTTCCGAGCTGGCGGAGGAGGCGAGCTTCGGCGTCGACGAGGTAGACCTTGATACCGACCACAAAGCTGTGTGGGCGGAACTGGTCTGGGGGGGACAGCCACCCCCCAAAAAGCAGGTAAAGAGGTACAAAGCATTCAAGGCAGAGCGCTTGATAGGCAGGGTAGTTGAGGGTAAGGAGAATGAGCTGTCTAAGCTTAGGTTGAAGTACGACGAGACCTTTGCAGCTGGTATATCGGGGCTGTTGCCAGATGGCCTCCCAGATCTATCAGCAGTGGAGGACCCGGATGAGCTTCAGCAGGAGGTAGATAGGGTCGCTAGCTTAGTGGTCCGAGCTTTCACGGGCGCAGCCGTGAAGGTCTTGGGAGTTCGGGTGATTAGGCCAGGGTTTACTAATGCATGGTTTGATGAGAGTCTTAGGGAAGCGATTGCGCGACGGAGAGAGGCATACGGCCTCTGGCGAAGGAATGAGGCCAACCGAGAGGCCTGGCAAAGATATAAAGAAGCGAGGAAGGCGGTCAGAAGGTTATGCAAGGAGAAGAAGGAGCAAGCGTGGAAGCGGGTCCAGAATGACACCGCTGCCAACTTCAGGAGCGCTACCATGGCCACGTACTGGAAGCTGTCAAAGCGTTTGGGCGGGGTTCGGCGGTCGAACGCTTCTGCTCCTGTTCGGAAGCCCGATGGCACTCTGGCATGCACACTCCGGGAAAAACTACAAGAATGGGAAGAATACCGCCGACGTATGGTGGTCCCCAAAGAAAACCAGTTTTTGGAGGATGCATGTGTAGAGGAAGTCGGTTCTGATGAGGAAGCAGTGCGGATTGAGCCCGAGCGGAAGGCCCGCGAAACCTTCCAGTATAACGACAACCTGCGCGACCAATTCGAGGCCATGGCGCAAGCCGAGGAGATCCGGACTGAGACGGGCCCGCTGGACTATGATTACACCGAGAAGGAAGTGGAGCTCTGCCAGGGAAATCTCCAGAATCACAAAGCGTGCTCACCGGATAAGATCAAGAACGAGATGCTCAAGTACGGAGGCACGCGGATTGTGAGCTTTCTGGTGCGCTTCTTCAACTGGTTGAAATCGTGCGAATACACCCCCAGCGACTGGGGCAAAGCGATTATCGTCAACATCCCAAAAGGAGGCGACCCAACCGATCCGGAAAATTGGAGAGACATCGCGATTCTGAGCTGTCTGGGTAAGATGTATCTGTCCCTTATGGCGGCGAGGCTTACGGCTTTCATCGATCAGCCGGGCAGGCTGCGCCCAGAGCAGGGTGGGTTCCGGCCAAAACGTAGTACTGGGGACCAGATTTTTGTCCTTAAGGAGCGTCTGCGCCTTAGACAACAAGCTGGCCTCCGTTCTTTCGTTTTGTTCGTGGATCTGAGAAAGGCATTCCCTACGGTTTGGCGGGCCGGGTTGTTTCAGATGCTAACCCAGATGGGGGTACAGGGCAAGTTCTATCGCATTCTGCGGCGTTTTTACCGAAGAACGTCATCGCGAGTGCTAGTCGATGGCGAACTCACTGGTGAAGTGCTGGAAGAGATGGGAGTTCAGCAAGGGTCGCCGTTGTCACCGTCGCTGTTCAACGTCTTCATGGATGAGCTAACGGTCCGAATCGCGAAAGAGTTGGAGATCGAGGGTCTCAACCGCATCGAAGACATACGGACCCTGCTTTACGCCGACGACGTTGCGGTAATTGCGCATAGTGTCACGGAGCTTCAACAGATTGTAAATGTCGTGGCGACATTCGTGGAGGACTATCGGCTTGAAATCAACCTGAAACCGGGCAAGACGGAAGTCATGCCGATATACGGGCACGCCAAGTCAAAAAAGTCGCCCCCATGCGTGAGGTTCCGGGGCAAGGTTCTCAACGTCACCGACCACTACAAATACCTGGGAGTTCTGCTCACGGACACCCTCTCCGATAAACCGCAAGCGAAGCGGGCGGCGGAAATCACTGTAGCGGGAACGGCTGCCTGCTACCCCCTCTGGATTGCCCATGAAGTTCCAGCGCGTCTTCGGCTGATGAATTGGCAGCAAATGGTTGGCGCAAAGTTGCTTTACGCATCGGCTTTTTGGGATCTGCCGGGCGCCAACAAGCTGAGTAAGCTGGAGGGCGCGTTGGTAGCGCCCCTGCGGGTCATCTTAGGTGTTGGTACGCGCACAAGCGGCTGCATCACCGGGGTTTAGGCCGCACGCCGAGTTTTAGCATCCTTGCCAAGGCGGCCCGGCTTCGGTTCCTAGGGCGCATCGAGTTACTGGGCAACACAGCGCTAACACGCAGGCTTTACAACACGGGTCGGTGCAAATGGAAGGAAGATACGGAAAATTTGATCTTAGCAGATCACAGGCTGCGGGAGGGCTTGGATGCGCTCAAGCGGGTCGTGAACGAAGATGGCACGGTAGATGATAAGGACTGGCGGGCCGCTCTGGCGAACTGGAACGAGGTGGTAAAGCAATGGTCTGTCCGGCAGGAAGTAGCTGGCTGGGAGCGGCAGGCTAAGCCCTCTGATGGGCTTAGGGTGCTGCTTAGCCAGATGTCTTCCCGCTCTGCTTTCCCACGTTGGCGGGCGCTGGAGGGGGGAAGTCACAACCTTATCAGAAGGCGATTGTAGAGCTGCAACAATCGCCTTCGCCTCTACCGATCCAAATTTGGCTCATGCTCGCCGGACTGCTCAAGCTGTTTCGCCTTGTGTGGCACTGAGGTTAACGAGTCGTTACGTCACTTCCTGCTGCATTGCCCAACGTTTGCGAGCTCTCGTGAGGCACTGTTTAAGTTTATCGATGAGGCGGGAGCCCGGCAGCCCCTCGTGCTGAATCGAGGAGGGCTTTATCACAGGGAACTGCGGGAGGCAGAGGAGGAGATGAGGCTCTTCAAAGAGGAATGGCTGAAGGGGGAGGATGAAAAGATGGCGGCGATGCTCGGCGTTTTGTTTATCCCTGTCCCAGAAGAGGTGGAGGAGGAGTTAGGAAGGTTTGTTGCCACCATCTGGAAGGAGTGGGAGGAGTTGGCGCAGATCAGGGAGGCAGAGGGGGCGGAGGAGGAGGAGGAGGTGATCGACCTCACGGTCGTTCAGGAGGTGGGTAGAAGGAGGGGAAGGCCTAGTCAGGTAGAATGTCTGGCTAGATCTGTTGTAGGTGGAGGTCAGCGCAGCGTCGCGGACTTCTTCTCGGCAGATAACTCCTCTCACTCCTTGCACCCACTTGCACATGCACAGCACGCTCATTTGCACATTGCACTGCCAGTCGAGTCTTTGGAGCGGAGCCGCGTCACCGAACGGTCCCGTGCTACCAATGGAGGCACATGTCCGACAGGATCAAAGGCCAATTGACTGATAAGTCTATTATTATTATTATTATTATTATTTGGACACCGTGATAGCCCAGTGGTCAAGTTCTACCATCTGGGCCCTGTCGCCAGTTCGATTCCCGTCGGTGCCACCAGTATTTTCATTGAACATACCGGTCCGTCTGGAAGTGTTGGAACTGCCCGTGCGGGGGGTGTCATTAGAGCCTATCGTCAATTCTTCGTACTCCCCTCACGGGTGAGACGATGGAGGCGCATGTGCAGATTTGCATCAGCCATTGACAGAGAAGCACTATTATTATTATTATTATTATTATTATTATTATTATTATTATTATTATTATTATTATTATTATTTACCATCTGGGCCCTGTCGCCAGTTCGATTCCCGTCGGTGCCACCAGTATTTTCATTGAACATACCGCTCCGTCTGGACCAGTATTTTCATTGAACATACCGGTCCGTCTGGAAGTGTTGGAACTGCCCTTGCGGAGGTGTCATTAGAGCTTATCGTCAATTCTTCGTACTCCCCTCACGGGTGAGACGATGGAGGCGCATGTGCAGAAATGCATCAGCCATTGACAGAGAAGCACTATTATTATTATTATTATTATTATTATTATTATTGTCATCATCATGGACACCGTGATAGCCCAGTGGTCAAGTTCTACCATCTGGGCCCTGTCGCCAATTCGATTCCCGTCGGTGCCACCAGTATTTTCATTGAACATACCGATCCGTCTGGACCAGTATTTTCATTGAACATACCGGTCCGTCTGGAAGTGTTGGAACTGCCCTTGCGGGGGTGTCATTAGAGCCTATCGTCAATTCTTCGTACTCCCCTCACGGGTGAGACGATGGAGGCGCATGTGCAGAAATGCATCAGCCATTGACAGAGAAGCACTATTGTCATCATCATTATTATATCATCATTACCAGCAGCAGCAGCAGCAGCATCACCATCATCACCACCACCGCCACCACCACCACCACCATCATCATCATCATCATCATCATCATCTCGTCAGCACAAATCAGCTGCGCACCCTTTAGTGTCATTAAGTGCCTATAATCCTATGCTCGTCATGTCAGGCTGCGTGTGGTCGAGGGGATGGATGCATATGGCCTGTCGTGCTCTGCCGTCACGCTGCTTGTGGTCGAGGGGATGGATGCATTGGCCTGTCGTGCTCTGCCACGACATCGTTCAGATCGTTGGTATGGCATTGGTTGGTTGTGCAGGGTTTGCTCGCACCATAAAACAAGCAGTCTAGAGATTCCAGCGAGTTGCTGGCAAGCGTTGCTGCTAATGCATCGCTTTATAGGCAAAAAGAAAGGTAAAGGACCACTTGTGGCTCACATGCAGTTTGTGTGCGGTATCAGAGGAGAAGGCCGTCGCGAGCCTGGGGGAGATCAGCGGCAAGGTGTGCTTCTCGCACCCGGCTGTTTTCTACACGTCCTGCCCTTAGATCGACTCGAGAGGCGATGGCTTGCGAGAAAAGATCAGCAAGCTCGACCAGGATCTCGTGGGCTTTAAGAAACAGCTCAAAGTTACCAAGTCAAAGCAGGTCAAGGCACCTCAGCTTGCTCCCCTACCGACGTTGTAATAATTATGCAGGGCAAGGCAAACATCATGAAGCGCGCAAAGCAAACTATGCAGCGCAAGAGAATGTACCAAGAATGTTATTGTGGAGTCCTGTGACTTGTACTCGGCGATGCATGTCGCTGCTGCAGGTACGAAAAGCAGCTGGATTCCCTGATGGCGCAACAGTTTAACATAGAGCAGGTGTTGCTTGGGCTGCATTTTGGCTCTCATCGTTGGCTCAATAGACACAATTTGCAACTGAAAATATCAAAGAAACGGCAGATACGATGGCGGCCATGAAAAGTGCAGCTGCAACGGTACTGTCCTAACGGCAGCCGTATGCATGCAAACTCGCGACTGGCGTGATAGTTAAAGACACAGTTCAAGGATGTGGACATGGATGCCATCGATGACTTGCAAGACGGTCTTGCCACCCACATGTAACAATTTTCATAATGGAGTCTGCAACTTCCTGAATATTCCACTCAACTTTTTGGTGCGATCACCATTGTGTATTTGGTATGCATCAGACATGGACGAGATGATGGAGCTTACAAATGAGATTCAGGTCTGCCTGCTAGGGCATTTGCTTGAGATCAAGGATTGTTTCTGTGCTGGGCATGTTCTAGGAAGCCGTGGGGAGAACGTATGGAGTGCCGGAGGAGATCGACGAAGATGAGCTCATGGGTACCTGCTTTGTGTTGGTCTTGGAAGAAAATCCGCCGTGACCAGGCGAGCTGGACGCTTTGGGGGAAGAGATAGATAACGAGCTTGAGGAGGAAGCTGAAGCAGATGAAGTGCCAGCCTACCTTGTAAGTAACGACGGCAGGCCTAACACGGCTAGCAATATACTGCCTTGCTCTGATAGGTCTCTGCAACGGCAGCGGCCAAACAGCCCGAAAGTAATGACAGCAGATTGATATGCTGCCTGTTATCTTGTGCTTTGCAAAAATGACTGCTCTTATTTCAACTTTATTGACAGAAACAAGTGTCAAAACGGGAGCAGACGAACCGAAGGTATTTTGGTTTATGCTATTGGTATTTATTATTTGTAGCAATATCTGTAGGTCCCTGTGAAGGAGCAAGCCTGATTGAAAGTTTATTTTGCAGTGATAAATTAAGGGGACTTGAAGGCTTTCCAGCCAGGAGGTGATCTTCTTGGACAAGACATTCATGCTGAGTACATGGCCACTGAAAAGATTCTGTTCATAGGTGGTTCACCATATGCGATAATTTGCGCCAGACTGTGTGTGTGTGTGTGGGTGTGTGTGTGTGTGTGAGAGAGAGAGAGGGGGGGGGGGGGGGAGAGAAAGAACCATTTTACTGGGAATGTGTAAAGGGAATAATGAGGATGCAGGGGTGGTGTAGAAAGAGGAAGAAGGAGCAGAGAAGAACTCCGTCTCTGAGACAAAGAGACTACAAGCGGCGCGCGCGGAGGATGGAATCGTAGTTATGGTATAGATAGATGCAATGTGCTACCCGAGATCACATTCACACTTTTTCGCACACTACACAAGGTGACATAGACGTAGTTTCTTACAGTAATTTATTCAGAACCGTTTTAGTTGCGACATTGAAGGTTGAAAAAAACAAAAGAAAAAGAAAAAGAAAAGAAAAAAAGGTGACGGAATCCGCTGATTATTTTTTCTCGGTGACTGAACGACTTTTTAATACAGCAGAGGACATTCAGGTGTAAAAATCAGCAATCTGATCATCAGAATCTGAATAAGATTCAAATTACTAGTAACAGATGGAATTCAAATTAGTTCAATTTAACTGTAACATTTCGCGAAATTTGTGGCTTTGCGGACGGATAGAGCAGTTAAATTGAACTAATTTGTCCAAGTCTGCTTTTTAATTGAATCAGATGGTTGAACTTGACACTTGATTCAATGGATGATGGCCTCCGCAAGGACTTCCGTCGTGTACCGGCAACCGGGGCGTCTCTTACCGGTCGTGACTTAGCAGGACGAAGAATTTTACAATGCAAGCACTTCCCGCCAGTTCAACTACCGAAGTCAAAAAGATGTACTGTCTCTGAGAAATTGCCCCACGAAACGTACTGATATGGGGGAAAGGGTAAAAGTAAAAAGCTGTTGCCAACCGTATCAGAACACTGAAGAAGTGCAAGGCTATCTATTAATACTAAAAAGGACTCGTGACTGGCTGCATTAATCAATTGACCGTAAGGGCCGCCGCAATGCCTCCCGTCGTTAACAGACTGCAACCGGGGCGTCCCCCTCTTACCTGTCGTCGAGCACTTCCCACAACGCAGAATTTATTAATAACAATAATGAGGACAACTCCCGCCAGTCCAAACTACCGAAGTCAGAACTTGAAAGATGTCACGTAGTACCTCCCAAAATTGAGAGTATATGTAACGTACGGATATTGGTAAAAACGGTAATGGTGAAAAGCTAGTGCCCGCACCAGTATCGGGCCGTGGCAGCCTTGAACACGTACTAAAGATGATTGACTGCATTAATAACTAATCATCTAACTTATCATACTAATAACAGTAACAACTCCCACTAACTAGTCTGAGTAATTAACTAATAATGAACATAACTGAGGAAACTTCAAGTGTCTAATTAATATTCACTGAAGGCTCCCCCTTAATTAGAATCCTTTTACTAGTCAGTGTCCCGGCCCTAACGTTCAGCAACTTATAACAGTAGCAAATAAAACTAAATGAGCAAGTGAGCAATCCTACGCCGGTCTCCAGTGGAGTTCGGCAATATAGCAACACATGCTGAAACTACCATAGGCAATAGTCACGTAGTACTATCACCTTGCTATCGGGTAACCTATTCAAGGTCCTAAATTGAACATGAACTCAGTGACTATCAAAGTGTCCACGAACGTGCTCAGTTGGAAGTCCCCCGATGCTCCAGGCACCGGCGGGTTCCACCACACGAATCCCGGCATTGCCAGCTGTCGGGACTCGGTCGTCCCTTCGGGAGGGAACTGTCGCCGAGTCCTTAATCCGTAGCAACGTGCCGAACTCGCCGATCGTAAGGCTCCCCACGCATAGTCTTGGTGTTGATGTCGGCGATGTTGTCCGCTGAGGCCACCTTCTTGTTGACCACGAGCCCAGCGTCCACCTTCTGGTTCACTATTGCGCAGCGCAGCAGTTCCTAGGCTGCACACCCGCCTCGCGGCACTCGTTGCACATGACAGACCGTCGGAGGCTATGCATGGACAGCCAGAGACATCAGATTTCTCTGTGAGTTTGGATACAACCCCAAGGGATAAATACACAACGAACTCTTATTAAAAGTCTCTATGGCTGCTTAAAGTCCTGACTACAGAGCAGGTGAAATACCAGTTAATAGCTGAGAGATCACTTCGTTTATTTACGTAGATTTCTACTTGTTTGCAGGGTGCGAAAAATATTGAGACACTCTTCACGGTAGTAGACTTCCTTGGAGACCGGGTCGTAATTGGGGCGTGGAAACGAGGCTGGAAGACTCATTTCGTCACACCTGAACGTAAAAGACCCACCGTGTAGCAAAAAGATCTGGAATTTGCAGACCCACCGTGTAGCAAAAAGGTCTGGAATTTGCAAAGGAGACCTTGTGGGTTGATTGCTATTTGATGGTCTTGACTGAGGGACTGTCCTATGTATGCAATGAACTTGAACAGATTTGAACAGACTTAACAGATTTGAACAGAACTTGAATACATAGTACAAAGTGCCTCTCTGCGTGTGTTGAGCATGCACAACGGTCACCATGCACGGCCACTCGAAGACAGGTGAACTAGCTGCCCTGTGTGGGTGTGATGAGTGACCTTGAGCTTGCTCGCTGTTGGTGTTTCCAAAAGCGGCAGGTAGGAGTTCCCCAATTCGGCTCGGAGCTGTCGACAGCACACACAAGGTGTGACTCTTCTGAAAATAAAGGGAAATTCGAATTGTAAATCTTGACTAGCCTCCTGTGAGGAAATCAAGTTACCAACCGGCATTCAAATGAATACACACACGGCTGTCATTTGATCTCAAAATACTTCCGAGAACAGGGTAGGTGACCAAAGACGCTGGGATGGTCAATTTCAGTTTATTTAGTACACTCTCTCGACAGATAACATGTCAAGCCAGCGGAATCACTAATTTGTACTGCGGAATATTTAATTTTTGGTGGGTAAGGATGTCGTTGGAACGAAAGATATCCTTACTGCAAGCAAGATTTTGCTAATCGCTTTCACATGACCATATCGGACCGAAATTATTCAGAAAATATCTTAGTCTGTCTTGCCTTTTCCTCATTGACTGAAAGAAACAAGCACCAGCGGATTGGAAGAAAGTCTAAGTAGGTGATTAAAAAACTATGAATCGCTCAAACAAACTACATTTAGAAGGTGTCGCCAAACTTTACCACAACACACATTAGTACTACGAATCCTGAGGATAAGTGGAACCACCATTGTGTTAACTGAAATTATGTATACTTGCGCCAAGAATGAATGAAAAAAGACCATCCTGGAATATGTACACACAGAGAATACTAATCAACTAAAGTCTGTCTGGAATCTAAGATAAAATCGCAAACGCAATCACTAGAGTCAAGTCTGCAGATTTTTATTAATAACAAAATGACAGCTTCAGGTACTAAATGAACATATGTCCGAGGCGTGGATTCATTGATTGGATCAGGACATGCAGTCATCAACACACGTTAAGGAAATGTGAGGCAACAAGAAACGTATTACGTCTGAGGTCGATACGTTCAACTACGTCACAAGAATCATTCTATCCACAGAGAACAATGCTTCTTATTTTTCTTCTTCATTTCGATCATCCTCTAAAGTCTTAAACTTGTGAGGATTTGAACTTTGAAGAAATGCTTAAATTCTGCGCGTGGTATACAAATGTACCAAGCGCAGAATTCAAGCAACAGCGTCATGTCTGACCATGTAATCCGGTTGCTCCACGTCTCCAAAACAAATTTGTCTCAAGAAGATAATTAAAGTCAGGTTTTCTCAAATTGGAAAGCCAAAGGCACAAAGTCCTAGAGCATGAGGCGATCCAGTAAGAGAAAAACTAGTAAGTTCGGAAGAAACAGTTCATCAAAGAACCCAGCTTCTTAAAGTCTACCTCTGTTTTGACACTTACATAAATACTTTGTTTGCAAAAAACTTGTATTGTGGTTTTGAGAAGCACAAAAATGTCAGTAAATTGTGACAAAAGTATTTACAACTTATATGAGAAAAAAATGAATCAAAAACTATGAACGATCAAAATCAAACACCACAACAAACAGAAGCGTGTCCTAAAAATCCTGCGGATAACTAGAACCAACGTTGTGTGAAGAAAAAATAACGACAGGACTCTTCAAGATTGGATAAGGTAAACAGGAACACAATGTAACCGTAAGAAGTAAACAATGCACATGCATGAATGAAATGGGCCAGGAAAGAAGAAGCTACCTCAGTGAAAAACGAAACAACGATACCTGATGTAAATCTTTGCCTTAAACTCAGACAAGAGCAAGCCAGAAAAATAAAACTGTTTAATAAAATACACAGTAATCTATACGAACGGCGACATGAAGTTTTAATCAAAGTTTAAAAAATAGAACTGGGACATCCAAGACTATCTCAACGACTGAAGAGGCAAGGCAAGTGAAAGCGAGAGCGGCTGAAAGTGCCTGAAATCTACTCTTGGTGTCGGCTGCCTGGTCGTGAACAACAGAAGTTCCTTGCGTGTCTTCGGTTTCGTCCATAATATTCATGGGAACAACTGCAGTGTTGCTGCCCAGGACAAGAGAAGAAGGGGGCTGGACCCTATTTGCTGTCGGTGAAGCACCCACCTTGGTTTGGTTCGAAGGGGATCCAACAAATACCTGAGTTAAACTCGGAACTTTCGGCGATGATGATGCTGCAGAACTCATTGAAGAGGAGCGTGACAGGCTCGAAGTAGACGAGCCTGCACTTGAGGAACTGCTTGTTGAGGGTTTCGTTCCAATTTCTTCCGTCACCCAGGAGAAAACGCCACTAGGAATAAGGTCTTCCGTTGCCTTCCCTTTTTTTGTGATGCCAGAAACAACCGGGAGATTTTTTTGAGAAAACGGATTTGTCAAATTCTTTTCGATGGTCTTTTTGTACAAGAAATTTGTCTTGTCTTTGTTCCTAACCAAACAGACATCTGGTTCCACTTATCTGACGGATTTTTTGAACCAAGTTGTGTTTGCAGACAAAATGACGAGGGACAAAAAAAGAATCGAATTGTGTGATGGTACCATGGCATACGGAACCCTTTCCCAGGCGGGGTCTTGAAACCATCATTAACCTTGAAGGAATCGAGCATGTTGTAGAACTGATCAGCAAGGGTTGCAGCGTCAACGCCCGCTTCTTGATATTTTTGAAGGTTCAAATGAAACAGAACCGAGAAGCAAGTAAGCATCTGCCGAAAAAAAAAACTTGTGTTTATTAAATTATGAAATGATGAAGTAATTGAGATCAATAAACACAGCAAGGAAAAGAAATTTTTTACACAACCATGTTCCGGAAATCCTACAGATAAGTAGAACAACATTGTGTTGATGGAAATATAAACACTTCAACAAATTTCAAAGTAAAAATGACAAAAGAAAATGTTGTGTTGCTTCCTCCATACATCCTTCCAATCAAAACTTACAAAAACAAGCATCACAACATGAAGAAATCAGACCAGAATCAGCTCGAGATTAACATCCTTTACTCACAGAGAATGCAATTTCTGCACGGGAGAGACACAATCTTTCCATGAGAACTTGTATCTGTCATGAACCAAGGGGAAAACGAATGAAAAAAAAGCATCAAAGCAACAACACTTCTAAACACAAAAACTTCCGACTGCAGCAAAATGCACGAAAAAAAAAAGTGTTTTGTGCAAAAAAGAAGAAGTAGGTGGGAACCACTCTCCTCCGTCCTTGAGAACGACATGTTGGTACTCGGGATCTTGCAGCATCTGCTCATACTGCTTGTTTGTGAAGGAAATTTTTTCCTTCCCAGGTTTCTGCCCTTTGGGCAGGAGGAAAAACATCATTTCCTGCACAGTCTCTTGTTTACGTGTGGGATAGAAACCGATCGTCATAGTGCAAAGGGTCGCTTGGCTGTAGTCTTGAGACGGATCATCCTAACACAGCATCTGTTCTACTTATCTGTAGGATTCCTGGAACGAAGTTGTGTTACCTCTTCTTGGAGTGTCACCGGGACCGGTGAGCCCTTAGCTGCGTGCAGCACATGATGTCACGACACCTATATCACTCGGGGTGTGCTTTCTCCCCCTTCCCGGAGCACCTCCTCTCGTCTTGCGTGTAGCAATGTTATGTCACCACCCGTAACCTAAGCTTTCTGGTCTGAGGTTTTGCACCACAGGCCTTCAGCACTTTGGTCCTTGGTAAAAACTTGATTAATGAAGTGAAATAGCATGTCAAACTAGTTTGGGTGCGTGCCATTGCTGACTAATATAGCTTTTTCATTGAATTCTTTGCCAGAATAGCTTGTCTGACCAAATGTTTTGCCAATTTCGCTTGCATGTTCACTTTTCTTACCAATTTGTATTGTGATGACTCAAGTGGTAGGCCTGACAGGACCTAATGGCACATTGTCTAGCTGAAATTCAGAATTTAATTTTTTTAATTTAATTTTTTTGGCGCGAGTTTAGGCACTTTGAAACTAGTTTATTTTGGGTTTAGTTGCAAACACACTAGATACAGACCTTGGTTCAAGGAATCCTACTAATTCGTGTAACCAAAGTTGTGTTTGATATTTCCTCCTAGAATTTTACATTTGTAGTATTTTCACTAGTATGCAGAACACAACCATCGCTCAACCTCTGGCGCTGGGTGTATTGGCTAGTTCCAGCACTGCTATTTTCAACTACTTGCATGAGAGGAAGGTACATATATATTTTTCAAGTTGTTTCAAGTTGTTTCAAATTGTTTCAAGTTGTTTCAAGTTGTTTCAAGTTGTTTCAAGTTGTTTCAAGTTGTTTCAAGTTGTTTCAAGTTGTTTCAAGTTGTTTCAAGTTGTTTCAAGTTGTTTCAAGTTGTTTTAAGTTATTTCAAATTATTCTATTTTTGAATAAATTAAAAAATATGTGTATCTTAAATTTAAATAATTTATTAAAATTTTATAACACAAGTTTGGTTCCAGTTATCTGTAGGATTTTTTGAATCAAGTTCTGTTAGAAATTAAGTAACTGTCTGTTCCAAAAATCCTGATTTTTGTTTTTTTTACTGATTTTTGGAACAAGCTGTTACTTAATTTATAACAGCAGAATTTTTTAGTAACAACACAACTTTGTTCCAAAAACCAGACAGATAACTGGAACTAAAATTCTGTTATAAAATTTTAATAATTTATTTAAATTTCACATATATATATTAAAAATATTCAAAATTATAAAAATTCAAAATGGCTAAAAATGTTTTGAAACAACTTGAAACAACTTGAAACAACTTGAAACAACTTGAAACAACTTGAAACAACTTGAAACAACTTGAAACAACTTGAAACAACTTGAAACAACTTGAAACAACTTGAAACAACTTGAAACAACTTGAAACAACTTGAAACAACTTGAAACAACTTGAAACAACTTGAAACAACTTGTAAATATGTAGAAAAATTCTAAATTATTTTTAAACTAGAATTTTTTTTGTATATTTATAATTTTTAGTTTCTCACACAATCTTCATGATAAGGTAGCAAATATCAAGTTACAAGAACGCTACAATTTTTTTTTTCTTTAATTTATATTAAATTAATATACAAGATAACAGATGTAATTTCATTAATTATGATGTTGATAATATATCTTGATTTTATTAGTAAAACTTTTTTATCATTAAGAAGTGAGAAAAAACAATTTATTAATTTGTATGAAGAAATAACAGAGCTTAGTTCTCCGAATCCTGATGATAACTGGAACCAAAGTTCTGTTCCACTACTATGCATGCCAAGTGAATACTTTATGATGCCTTTGTGTTGCATATGCAACCAAGAAAACCTGTCCTTTCGACAGTTTTTTTCCAAAAAATATATCTGTGTATATATCCCAAAAATACTGATTCCGCGTTACAAAATAGTGATTCCGCTTGCTTTGTCCCTTTCAAAACCGTGGCAATGCAAATTCTGAGAACTAGCGAGAATATTTCAAGTGCTATCACGAGTTGTGTAGCGGTTGGAGTTTATCAGACTGAGCACATTAACGACCTGCCAAAACATTTACCGTTGATAAGTCACTCTTTTTGACAGATTCATCAGATTCTCCTCTGCACGACGTTTCAACTTCACTAACTAGTTTTCGATTCCGTTCAGAAATGATTTCAAATGATTAAGTCAAAGATCTTTTTAGAAAAGATTAACCATTGCATTTTTCCTCCATATATTGCATTTCCCCCTAACTTCCCGTGAAACACGTTTTACGGTAAATTTGAGGACAAGGACATAAACGGAAGAACGCAAGTTTCACTGTCATATTTGCCGTTCCCAGTCATTCTCGCTTAGCCTTCCCAAATCTGTTTGGTTTTCTAGTTCACCAACCCGACACTACCCGTTTTATGACTGTTAACTTGAAGACAAAAGACACTATCAGTTTGAGAACTGGAGACTTCACAATCTACGATCTACACTTGATCGTACGTTGCACCCAAGCCTGCAATGAGTTCGAAATTACGTAAATAAACGAAGTGACCTCTCTACTATTTACTTGTATTTCACCTGCTCACCCTGAGTCAGGACTCAAAGCAGCCGTAGTGTTCTTATTAAGAGTTCGTTGTATCTGCCTACTTGAAGAGTGTATACAAACTCACAATTCGAACTTTTTTCCATTCAAGAGAAAACTACACACACAGAGTTAGTGTGCTCTGTGCACAGATCGATTTGGAAAGACTCTCTCTTTCAGGAGTGGTTATACAACAACATATTAGGACAGTGGTAACCAAAAACACATATGTCTCGACAGACCGTTCACCTGCCGTTGAATTTTTGTGTCCTTCCTCTGCCCTTATACACACTATGCAGTCAACCAACACAGTATGTGTTTGGTTTTGTCGTTTTGGTCACCCCCTACCTGCAGAGTGGAGAACACCCCTTCCACTGCACCTCACCCTCTTCAGCTACTGCTCTGTGTCCTGGCTTACTCTTGGTACGTTTACATGTGGAACCAGTTGCGACACGACGACCCAGTATCAGAATACCACGAGCACAAACGACGTTGTCTGGACCTATATCCCGTTTTGGGCTCCCGTACAGACACTCTACGTACAGGCAAGAAGTTTCAGGAGGAAGTCAAGGCTGGCAAAACTGCTCGCCTCCATACTAACCTTTCACGTATATAAACCGTGCAGTTTATTTACGATTTACTGACCAGCTATGTTGATGATGCACGAGACATTCTTCGGGAAATTCATAAGGATAAGGCTACCTGGCTACTACAGGTCCCCGTTGCCCCTCAAGCCAGCCTAGACCTCCGTTGTAACCCAGATTGGACAGACGCTGCGGTCTACGCCCAGTACCTAGGACCTACTGGATCGTTGGCAGCCGCAGAGAAGCTCTGGCACGACATTGGCCATGTCATCCTCGTAGAAGCTTTTCACAACTACTACCCAGTCACCTCTTCCACTGTCGGATCGATAAGGCTACCGGTCACTGCTCCCTCAGGTTACCGTACAGCCGCTGGTGCCACATCCATTTCCTCATCGAACCAGACTGGTCCGACAACTTTGCAATCCGCCGGATGCTCTTCTGCGACAACGACCCGTTCAAGCCACCCTTCGACGTCTTCGACTCCCGAAACAGCTACACTGACTCCGTCAACTCCGATACTGCCCTCAGTCCCGGCATCTGCAGTCACGCCGACACTTCGAACACCGACGTCTGATCGAATAGTTACTGTCTTTGCACGCGGATTAGCAGTCAACTATCACATCGTCAACACTCCAATTCAACTGGCCATCATGCACGCCATCAGTAATGTTAGCGCGTGGGGAGATAGAGTTACTGTTACCATCATGGACGCCTGTTGGTACCGCTTCGTCCGCGTCACCGACCCAATCCAGCAGGTTTGGTGTTCGCTGTCCCTGATCTGGCTGCTATTCATTCGCGACCTTATCCATGGCTGTCTGGACAAGCCTGACTTACGCAAGTCAGCTCTCCAAGCTCTCAATCTACAACGTTTTAAGAAGGAACAACTCCTGGCGTACATCCATCGGTGCAGTACGTTCTACGATGCTACATATGTAGCCGGCGTAAGCATTTGTGACGGAAACCAGATTGAGAACTTGGGCCGCATGCTGACCCCGATGGAGCGCGATCGTTGGAATCAGCAAACAGATCACGTCCTGCTCACCTACGGCGTCGAATGGCCGCGCAACCTGGATGACCTCCTCCCTTGGGCCAGGACCCTTGACCAAAATGTCATGGATGAGTATTTTCTGGGGATGGAGATCCCGGTCCGCACCGACACCGAAGATCCATCTACGTACAAACGGGACTTTGTTCATCAGAGACGTCGGCATCCCCGGCAAGTAACGACTACCGCGGAGAATACCAACACTAGCCTGCTCCCTTGGCAGAAACGTAAGGCGGACCCCATGGCGATGACCCAAATTGCTCCTTTGCAGACGTCGACTCGCCCTGTCAAGCGCCTGAAGACCGACCCACCTACCTCGTCGAGCCAGATCAAACGAAAACTTTTCACTGGCATACCATGCACCTACTGCAAGGAGCGGAACAACTTCTTGAAGAAGGGCCAGCTCCCCAAACATTCGTTTGAAGAGTGCAAACTTCGTCGACAGCATCGTCAAGACGACGGGAAGCCATTAGCGGCCGTTGCTCACAACACCCCGCGCGCCTTTCACATGACTACCCGGTCCCGCGCGTCCTCTCCGCTGGTGCCAATGCCCCCGCCTCTACGGATTTCGACTATCCCAACAGTTGTCACTGGATGCGTTTGGGTCGCCAAACATCCTCTCAACCGCCCAATTATCGGCAAGACTACGTGCTCTTTGGATTCAGCTTGCAACTGTAAAGGCGTCGCTCGCTTATTGTGGGTTATGCAGCACGGCTTCACGATTCGGCAGCTGCCGCCTGTGGAAGCACTTTCATCCGTCGGCATCGACGCAGCCCTCACCGACGGCATTGAACTCTTTGTTTCCGCGAACCCCACGTCGCCGCTCCATGCAATTACCGTTTATGTGTACATGTCGGCCCACCTGCCCGATCGCGTGGATCTACTCTTCGCCCACGAGGTGACCGCACAGATAAACTTGTCCATCGACGATGCCCAGAGGATCAAGCCAACGGACTGCCCAAGGCAAGACAGATCGTCTACGAGACGGAATTTCATTTCTTCGATCAGCCGCTTCAGGTGGGCGACCGTCAATTGGCCACCATCAGCTATGACTTTCGTCCGGAGACCCTGGCTGAAACGACTTCGTACCCGACTTCCGAGATTGAGAAGATCTTCAAGACCCGTGTTATCACACAACCTTCGGATTCCTACGATCTTTTGTCAACTTCGCAAGCTCACCTCTACGGCCGCACAGTCGAGAAGAAGAGACCATGCGATGGGAAGGTGCTGACAGAAGACGACGAAGACGATGAAGACGAAGAAGAAGAGGAAATTAAAGCTAATGCCGCCAAAAGACAAAAGCCATCTCCTAGTCCGTTCACACAAGAGGATTGTCGCATCGACGCCCTCGCCTGGAAGCTCATCCGAAGGACTCAGCTGGCCGACCCGAGACGCAGCCCGACGGCACAATCTCTCTCCTTCGGGCCATCGTCATCGTCATCGTCGTCATCGTCATCGTAATCGTCATCGTTGACGCCGGCCTCATCCTCATCATCGGCAGCATCATCATCTACCGCGTCAACCGCATTGGCCCTTGACCAACCATCTGCCCCTGCACCTGGAACGCCGCAATCATTCCAGAATGTGCTGAACAACCCTCCGTCGTTGCAAGCTCCAATTGTTCCGCGAACACCTAGTCACAGCCATCGACATGGTAGACGGCCGCGCTCTTCTAGTAAACGTGAACGCTCAGCATCACCGACGCCTTCTTCCCCTTGCTCTCAAGTTCCGGCAGCTTCTGCGCCGCCACCTCGGCCCACCCAACCGACTACCAGTCCAGTCGCCGGGCTGAGTACAGCATCCAAGAAGGCACATAACCGCGCTGGTCGGACAGTAGTCCGCGCATCTTCTGGCCGTTCGTCAGCTTCGTCCAGCACCTCGTCTGCACCTGCGAGAAACATAGCAGTGATGCCAGCCCAACCGCAGGCACCTCAAACATCTTCTAGTAGCTCGTCCAGTTCCTCGTCGGCACCCGCGGGAAGCCCAACTAGGGCGCTAGCCCAATCCTCGGCGTCTCACTCCCCGGTGCAAGGCGGCCCCCGGGTCACATTCTCGCTAAGCCCACGCAGACTGTACAAGACTCGCACCCCCACCGCCGCAGACCGCGACAAGGTTGGACCACTAAGCCAGCTGGCACAGAGAGATGCAATGACGCCGGTACCACCGCCACCTCTTTCTCCTCCAGCTGACCGTTATGTCAAGGTCAGCCCCACGAGATAGAGTCGCCCCTGGTCGGGATTCTCCAACTTTACGGACATGCCAGGCCACCAACTGGATCTTCAAAAAGTTTTTGGCGCCAATGGCTCTCCAGGCATGGATCCTGAACTCTACATTGTTCGAGACATCTTTGCTACTTATTTTCCAACAGCGGCCATGACCATGATTCCAGGCACTCAAACGCATTGCAGTCACCTTGGTTACTGGATCACTAAGCACTTTACCCTCAACCAGGGCCTATGGCCGGATTCAACGATGGTACAGATGCAACACCGAAGAGTGGAACGCTACTTCCCTAGGATACAATCACTCCCGCACGGTGTCTTCCGTATCGAACCTCCCGATAGGCCGCCTGCCTTCAAAGTGACTGAAGACTGGCTTCTCCCTTCGTCAGATTTCAACAACTTTGCCGACAGGCAATTTCTGGTGCGAACTTTCCTCCCGCGGGATACTGATCTGCCACGTACCAGTGTAAGCAAGATATACGCGCACACAGAACCGCGACAATGGTATGGAAAGACCTGGGACAATGAATATTCAACAGAGTTCTCTGAAGCCATCCGAGGCTTCCACCGCGACCGCCCTACTATCTTGATGCAGCGCTACTGGCCCCCTCGCAACAACGCACACGAGATAGACCCAGAGACCTTTGAGGACTTGACACAACTCAAAATAGTAGGGGCCGGTCCCGGTAACAAAAGTTTCGCCAAAAGGGTAATACTCATTTTAAGTGAAATGAAGTCTGTTCAAGTCTGCTTTTTCAAAACTTTATGAAAGCTTGTTCAGACCTTGCTAAAATATCATAATAAACGTAGAAATACTTGAATTAAGTCATATTAATATTATTTTCATTAAATTTCATGTATTGGTGGCACTTAGAGCCACCTCTCACGCCGGCGGCAGTACTAGTGTGGGGGTATGGTGTGAGTGACCGGGGTACGGTAGCGGTAAGTGCTACCAGAGGCTAGAGATTACTTCCATTTACTGCAAAACACACGTTTAAATGATAAACAGTAATGCGCAATCATTTTTTATTGATTTCAGGTCTTTGGTGGCACTTAGCGACACCGTACCCCACTGCACCAGTAAAGGCAAGTTGCAGGGGTACGGTTCCGCTAAGTGCAAACCACATGCAGGAAAACACGGGAATCAGATAAAGAAATAAACGAATTCAATATTATTAAATCAATGTTAATAAACATAATTTCCATCAAAAACTTTAATAGTTTAAATCTTCGCGCGTACTCACATGCGTGTGTGTGCGAGGGGGGGGGGAGGAGCGAGAAGAGAACACAAGATGCTTCCACAATTTAAAACAATCCTTATTCGTGATGTTAATAATTCCTATTTTAATAATAATATAAATTTAAATCACGGATAAGGATTGATGAATAACTTCGTAAGTTGGGATCTCCTAAACACGACCTTCCTGCGTGTGTAGCGTGGGTGGGGTAACCTATCTCTACAGTCCTCCCCCAAACCCCCGCAAATCGATGGACAAATCGTTGACTGTCAATATATTGCTGAAATTGCAACAGAGCCGCTAGCGTTGATACTACTACTACTCACGTGACTACTACTACTACTACTACTACTACTACTACTACTACTACTACTACTAGTGTTGCTGCTGCTGCTGCTGCTACTACTACTACTACTACTACTACTACTACTACTACTAGTATACTACTGCTGCTGCTGCTGCTACTACTGCTGCTGCTGCTACTACTACTACTGCTGCTGCTGCTACTACTACTACTACTACTACTGCTACTACTACTACTACTACTACTAGTGCTGCTGCTGCTGCTACTACTACTACTACTACTACTACTACTACTACTACTACTAGTAGCGCTGCTGGTGCTACTACTACTACTACTACTACTACTACTACTACTACTACTACTACTAGAATTACTACTGCTGCTGCTACTACTACTACTGCTGCTGCTGCTGCTACTACTACTACTACTACTACTACTACTACTACTACTGCTACTACTACTACTACTACTACTACTGCTGCTGCTGCTACTACTACTACTACTGCTGCTGCTGCTACTGCTGCTACTTGTACTGCTGCTACTGATACTACTGCTGCTGCTGCTACTACTACTACTACTTACTAACTACTACTACTACTACTACTACTACTACTACTACTACTACTTTTACTACTACTTGTATTACTACTGTTGCTGCTGCTACTACTACTACTACTGCTGCTGTTGCTGCTACTACTACTACTAGTGCTGCACTGCTACTACTACTACTACTACTACTACTACTACTACTTCTACTACTAGTGCCACTACTACTGCTGCTTCGAGCTGGGAGGCAGTCCATGATGTCAGTTCTTTGAGCAATTTACACGCGTTATTGATTCGCGCCTGGATACATAGGTCCGTAGATACAAACATGTAGCAGAAGTGACTTTGGCAACAGAAACTGTGTAGTTCGCGATCGTGGTCAAGTCGTGCTTTTGTCGTTCCAAGCAACCGTTTCCTTGCCCCTGGGCGAACCTCGCGAGTTGGAATTGTAGGTAGCTGGTAGTTGAGACTGGCCAGTGCACTACTATTACTACTACTACTACTACTACTACTACTACTACTACTACTACTACTACTACTGCTAGAACTTGCGGTGCTGCTACTGCTCGATGGAGGAGGGACTGAGGATGCGATTACAGATGATAAACTTTGTCTTTGAGGCAGATCATAATGCTTTCGAAACCGGTCCAAGGCACTTGGTGGGGTCGGAAGAGCATTTGGAAACAACAGGCTGTGCGGGGCAGCGCCTGCGGATGCAGCGGGTGCAGTATGTTTGTCTTCATCGTCCCTATACTGCTTGCGAAACCGCTCTAGAGGGTCTTTTGTCTTGATGGAGAAAGCTTGCAAGCATATTAAGCTAGGAACTACCGAAAACAGCAAGGATCGTGCCATCTTACTAGACCTAATATAATTATAATTCATATGAATGAATGTTTTATGGTTTTTATACTGTTTTAAAAGGAAAAGAACATCAACCATTACATTATTATTACAGTAAGGTAGAAGGAGTTAAAATGTAAGTGTGTGATGAGGGAACAAAGGTTTGGATTCACGTACCCTCACAGGGAGATGAATTGAAGCTTAAAATTCTGCAAATATTGCAGCCATGCACAACATGATGCGCATCTATGAAACACAAAAACACATACCATGCAAATATACTACGTCGCCCCCTTTAAATAAACTAAAAGCAATAGCTTTCAATGCTTAGTAATGATTGTGATAAGCAAAATGCAGAAATATGAAGTCCCAACATTTTCCTGCAAAATTTGCTGAATCTGATGTTTTCTATGTATATACTAGTCCAGGATGAGACAGACAACAAAATAATGTTATCTACTTCGAGATATTAGACTAATTTATGATTTTATTTATATAAAGTGACCATAGCTGCAAACGCTTTGAATGTCTGGAAGAAAAACGAAATTTTGCGCAGCGCAGCCTCAACTCGCTGAAGTCTAACACATACACGGGGCACAGAAATAAAATATATATGCAAAAAACCTGTTGACAGGCAGGAAACCTAAAGATCTACAAGCTGTGGTCAGAATGTAGAAGTGGACAAAGCTTTTTGCAGCAATGCAGCCAACAAAAAAGTTGTACTGGGTTTTCTCACAGGATAATGAACACAATATGATAAGAACTGGTAGAAACTTGCAGAACATTATTTTCTATCAGAAACCACAAGCAAAATACTACAAGAATGTTAATAGAAAAGCTAGGACGAGAACAACAACAAAATCCTGCAATATTTTGGGGGGGATCCACAACTACCGAAAAATTAAAACAGAAAACAAAGAAAAAAATTTGCAAACTTAATAGAATTCTTTGTTAAGGTAGTAGGAACAAGTCTGGTATAAAAAATACGTAAAACAATGCTTGGATTAAGAGATATGAACGGTAGAACACCATGTCTCTGCGAGGAACAACTTTTTCATTTCTTAGACTACAACTCCGCAATTTGCGGGGTCCGGAACAAACATTTGCCAAAAAAACCCTGGTCGGATCTGCGCCAGTCAGCTAGGTGGCAGCTGCAGACAGTAGTGCCGTGGCAGCAGCAGCAGCAGCAGTAGTAGTAACACTACCAGTAGTAGTAGTAGCAGTAGTAGTAGTAGTAGTAGTAGTAGTAGTAGTAGTAGTAGTAGCAGCAGCATCACTAGCAGTAGTAGTAGTAGTAGTAGTAGTAGTAGTAGTAGTAGACTCCATATATATTTATTATTATTGTTATTACTATTTTATTATTATTATGTTATTATTATTATTATTATTTTATTTTATTTTAATATTTTTAATCTAAGTCATTTTATTTTAATACTTTAATATTTTGATAATTTCTCATTACCTTTAATAACTTGAGACGTAGGTCACCATCTAGTTAAATCAATAGCTCTTGAGCTAACGATTTGTATGGATAGACCAGAGGTTAAATTGCTAACTTCATTAAACCGAAGGCCTAGGCCTAGTAGTAGTAGTAGTAGTAGACTAGTAGTAGTAGTAGTAGTAGTAGTAGTAGTAGTAGTAGTAGTAGTAGTAGGAGTAGTAGTAGTAGTAGTAGTGGTGGTGGTAGTAGTAGTAGTAGTAGTAGTAGTAGTAGTAGCAGCAGCAGCAGCAGTAGTAGTAAAACAACTAGTAGTAGTAGTAGTAGTAGTAGTAGTAGTAGTAGTAGAAGCAGCACTAGAAGTAGTAATAGTAGTAGTAGTAGTAGTAGTAGTAGCAGCAGCAGCAGCAGCAGCAGTAGTAGTAGTAGTAGTAGTAGTGGTAATAGTAGTAGTAGTGCTCCAAGGTCAGTGCCCAAATCCCCCAAGAACATAAAGTCAGAGAAGAGGAAATAGACCTAACACAGAGAAAACTGCCTCCCTTTACACTCAAACGCATTTTGCAGGATGATGTAGTCGATACACTGAAAGCAATTAACAGAAACAAAGCAGAAGATATAAACAAAATAAAACCAGCCATCATGCAAGACCTTACAAAGTACATTGCCCCGATATTAACAACGCTCTTTAATAAAGCTATAGAACATAACCAATACCCTGATGCACTAAAAATAACTAAAGTTATTGAAATATATAAAGCTAAAGATAGAACGCTGCCTGAGAATTACAGACCTATCTCGCTACTGCCGATTATTGCTAAGGTCTTTGACACTATACTCAACAAGCAACTGATGGCCCACCTTACCAGGTACGACATCCTCTCCCGAACTCAATACGCCTTCCGACCACACTCGAACACAACAATCACTACACAAACCATCTTAAATCACATCCAAAACCTCAAAGGCCCAGGAAGGTATGTACTTGCTCTATTTATTGACCTATCGAAAGCCTATGACACTATAGATCATGAAACACTCATCCATAAACTACGAAATAATATAAATTTTAGCGATAACACCACTACCTTTTTTAAATCATACCTCACAAAACGATACCAAACAGTATTTACCCAATATGCTCGTTCTTATCCACGCAAGATCACACATGGGATCCCGCAAGGTAGCACACTCTCAAACGCTCTTCATTCTATACATCAATGATATTATACTTTCACTAACACACGGGACAGTCTTTGTATACGCAGATGACACCACACTTATCATTGCTGCTAAGAATAAAGAACAACACTCCAAGAGCAAGCACAAACTGATACAACGAACCTTGTCCACTATTTCTACAGACATAACCTAGTACCCAACCCCACCAAAACCACCTACACTATCTTCCACAAGCATGAACAGAAGGTGCAGCTCGACTTGACTATCGACGGCAAGAGGCTCCAACAAGAACGAAAGGTAAAAGTATTAGGTACAATCATCCAAAGCAACCTGTCCTTCCGTGAACATATACAATCTATTATATTCCGCCTTCAACCATTCGTCCAAATGTTTCGTTATGTGAACAGCCTACTTCCCACTCACATTCTCCTCCAACTTTACTATGCACATGTATACCCCCTACTTATGTATGGTATCTCTATATGGGGATCTGATGACTACAACACCATTATACATCCACTCATTATCATCCAAAAACGTATAGTCCGTCTGATATGTCTCAAATCATGGAGAACACCTACCAAGCCTCTTTTTGCCAAACTACGCTTACTCAACATACTTAACATGTATAAATATAGCGTATGCATGGATGCACACTCCCTTATTTACCCAGCCTTCAAGGCTTTCCTTCCCCTTCACTACAACAATATCCGACCAATCACAGCTGTTCATAACTACAACACTAGGCGGTCATCAAAGAAACACATGTACAACGACTCAACGACGGGTCAATACAGCAGAGCAGCACAAGCACAATGGGATAAGCTGCCAGAGCACCTAAGAGATATCTCATACAAAGCAGAATTCAAAAAGGAACTCAAAGCATATCTCTTAAGGATGCAAGAATCCTGACACTGCCTACGGGCCTAAAGAGGGCGTTGGACACCTCATCATCAGATGATACCTGAGTGTGGGACAAGTTCAGCGTTGATCACATCCTAAGCCGGAGTGTGGTTGGCCAAACCCCCTTGGGGAGTCACCTCGTGTCTACCAGCTTTTGCGAGTGCCACCGTTATATATAATACTGAGTGAGAATATAACACTTTCAACATATATATATAAATATATATATATATGTATATATATATATAGTACTGAGTGAGAATATAACTCTTTCAACATATATATACATATATATATATTATATTATATTATTATATATATTTCCGTTTTTTTTTTCTTTTTCTCGTTCCTCACTGAACTAGAACTTTACTTTGACTTATAAAAGATTAATCTAATATATATATATATAATATATATACACATATATATATTTGTTAATTCCATATATATTTATTATTATTGTTATTACTATTTTATTATTATTATTATTATTATTATTATTATTATTATTATTATTATGGACACCGTGATAGCCCAGTGGTCAAGTTCTACCATATGGGCCCTGTCGCCAGTTCGATTCCCGTCGGTGCCACCAGTATTTTCATTGCATACCGGTCTATTTCTGGACCAGTATTTTCATTGAACATACCGGCCCAACTGGAAGTGTTGGAACTGCCCTTGCGGGGGTGTCATTAGAGCTTATCGTCAATTCTTCGTACTCCCCTCACGGGTGAGACGATGGAGGCGCATGTGCAGAAATGCATCAGCCATTGACAGAGAAGCACTATTATTATTATTATTATTATTATTATTATTATTATTATTATTGGACACCGTGATAGCCCAGTGGTCAAGTTCTACCATCTGGGCCCTGTCGCCAGTTCCATTCCCGTCGGTGCCACCAGTATTTTCATTGAACATACCGATCCGTCTGGACCAGTATTTTCATTGAACATACCGGCCCAACTGGAAGTGTTGG
>WBZZ01004843.1:55000-65000 GCA_019918135.1 Paulinella micropora | reverse complement strand
TATGGGGGATGTAGGGGGAACTATGTATTGGTCTCGTGCTGATGCTGACAAACCACGTTATAATGAGATATGTTCACTCATCTTACAAGCATACCATGCTAACCAACTCTCTGCTGCCTCATCTAGGTCCTCGACAGCCCTGTTCACTTCGGCCACACCCGTTGCTATCAACAAAGACATCCGATGTCTCAACTGCAACTGACGAGGACACATTGCGGCCCAGTGTCGATCCACCTGCATGAAACGAGTCTGCGAAGGCCGACCGAAACACTCTGGGGCTGAATGCCCAGTCCGCAGACGACCCACGCAGCCAAACTCGAACACACGTCGCGGTGGTCGAGGGGGAGGACCGAATCAACGAGGACGTGGAGGCCAACCTAGACAGACCAACACAAGACGGATTCAACGATCGAGCGGACAAGCCAACGCGACAACCGAAGTGGAAGCCACGGAC
Organism: Paulinella micropora; assembly: GCA_019918135.1. Lineage (NCBI taxonomy): Eukaryota > Cercozoa > Imbricatea > Euglyphida > Paulinellidae > Paulinella > Paulinella micropora. The sequence continues at coordinate 64,546 of WBZZ01004843.1, read as the reverse complement.
GACGTCGATGATCCAACAGGCGACCCACCCGAGACATGGCTGATGCATTCCGCCGACTCCGACGACGAACGACCCGGACCAGAGGAGGACGAACCATCGCAAGAAGAAGTAGCCTACGTACAAAGGGGAAGTAGGTACAGAAATAGAGCAGGACCTATCCAACTGTCTCCTCTAACACCCACTTCTGATACATATAACCCTCCCACCCCCACTGAAGCATCGCCCGCACCGCACCCTGATTACGTGGAAGACCCGACGAGACGCCCAGACATCCCATGGAGCTCACTGACAATCACACAACGCATGGACGAGAACGACTACAGACGTGCCTACGTTCAATGGACGCGCATGCGGGACGCATTTCGAGCGATCCCACAAGGATTCCCTGTCCCACCTGCCCATTGGCCGCGACCTTGGTGCCCCCTTGGAACACCCCTCAACTATTTCCTTCCAAGAACGGATCCGTGGATGTTACCATCGCTGCTAGTTCAAGACGCGCCCGGCTCAACAGGTATTGAGCACATCGTACTGCGGACAAGATGCCCGAGACGAGCACGACGTGAACCAGGTAGTTCACCGCAACAACCGCCGGAAACAACTACACAATCCCCGCGCGTGCCAACACAGAGCTTTATGAGCTCACCTGCACCGGAAGACAGGACGACATCAGAGCAAGACCGTCAAGAAGAGCAACCTACCTCAACGCCCATCGGAGAACATCGACAGCGACAGTTGAGTTCAACCAGCGCAGAGGACACCTCGATGAGCGAAACACCGCCTACCCCGTCAATGGCATACAATGAGGAATCGCCCATTTCAAGTTTCACGGTACCTATCCCACCGAACCTGCAGACCGAGTGCTTGCAGCGGATGTCAACTCGTCTACTACTGCAACATCGGTCATCAGAGGACCGATTGGCCGGCACACAAAGAGTTCTGCAACATGGCCAAGCGGCATCCACTCATCAACCGACTTCGAGAAAGGGGAACGAGATACGATCTACTCTGCATACCAACGGACCAGCCCGAGCTAGGCGACCTCGCATTTCAACATCTGTTACGTTACCGTGAAGGTGGACCACACGCACCACTGTTCATAGACTCACCCACAATGGTAGATATGGCGATGAGCCTAGATGAATTTACGAGGGGGAGACGTGTGGACCCCAGGACGGCCACAATGGCACAATCACACGCCCACCTTAACTTCACGGAAAACGAAGAAGACTACGAGGTGACCTCTTCGACACCGAATGCGAACTTAGCTGCGCTCGCCGCTACCACGCCGGACATGCCCAACTTCGACGAAGCGTATACAATCAACGAGACGGACCCACCATGGACTATGCTCCCACCACCTCCAAGTGGAACAGATGAGACCGGACAAGAACAGCACGAACCCTACGGTGTAGGTGCAGCAGGCGAAAGATGGCGAGAACAACTGGAGAAGCAACTGAAACGCATACTCAACATACCCGACGCGCCGTCCGATGTGAAGCGTTCACCGCCTCCAGCACCATACACACCTGAAATAGAACCACTGTTCAACGACAACGTGAGACCACCGCTCAACTATTACCCACCTGCCGGACGTGTGGAAGCTGAAGAACTACGCGAACGCCTACGACGTCATGACTACTCATACACATTCGAATTCGTGTTAATGGCAGACGTATTTGACGAATTAGAAGCAATAAGGGACCCGAAAGAAGATACCACAGACGTTGCAACCATCCCTGACGAAGATGCAACTGACGACATCGACGACCCGGAGCTCGACGACCCTGAACATGAGAACTATCTCTACCCACCCGCCCTGGACTTCGCCAACGTACGCGAGTGGCAATACTACGTCAACAGGCATCCAGAGCTGGAATATTTGGAGTTCAAGAACATGGACGAATACAACAGATGGATGCAGGAGACAATGGACTTAGAACGGGCAGAGCTCAAGCGCCCTATGGTCAACTATGTGCTAATGGCCGACGGCAATCCCCCTGACGTGGTCGACAGCGCATGCAACCGATGGCTATTCCATGAGAAGGCGCCTATCGACCCCAAGTCTATCCGCGAAGAGAAACCGGCTTTCCTCAATAACATATCTGGTAAGCCGCTTCCGGTGAGGACGCGGGCTACTGCCACTCCGACGTGGCTCAATGGTTATGGTCAATCGGTTAAACAGTCATTTCCCAACTCACTCATATCACCGTCATTACCATTCAACCTTGTTCCCACCCCACGCCTTGACCATGACATGCACAAAACAATCATCCATCAAAATGGTCAAGTATTCATCTATGACAAGCCCATAACACTTGACAAGAAGAACATACTAGCAAGGGGGAGGCTCAATTCACACTTGCTATACGAGTTAGATAAGCCAGGAATGACACCACTTGACCCTCATCAAAGATATATACCATACAGGTACAAGCAGAGAACAACTGTCACTGGCTGCAACCATCGACAACCTACCAGACCTTGCATTATGGTCAGTCAATGCTTTCCCATCACATGCACCGTACGATCCAATGATCCTACACAGAGCTCTGATGCATGCAAACCCACTCATAATGAATGAGTTTGCAAAGAGCGTAGGCAGACGCATCGCTGGCAAAGATTGGATGCGTCTGGTACGTGCATGTCATGGATGCAATAGGGGCAAACCTAACAAACCCCCTATGTACAGAGGTAACTATCTAGACCTAGAATATAAGCAAGGTGAAGCACTCAACATAGATTTCAGCGGCCCATTCCCCGTAACGTCAAGATACGGTAACTACTACAGAGGGGGAGTGACATGTTCTCGCTCTAAGTTTGCTTGTGATCTCTACACACCTACCCGCGAAGCTAAGCTTTACATGCCACATTTAACACGCATATTTGCTTTCTTTAAACGACAGTCAGGCAACAAACTAAAGCAGATAAGAGCAGATGGCGAGTTTGTCTCTAAAGTACTAAAAGACTATACAGACAAACACGGCATCATCCTCAAAACCACCACACGTAACGAGCCTAACATGAACCCCTTTGCTGAAAGAATGAATAGGACAGACGACACACGCGCACTAGCAGCACAGTTAGATGCAGGCCTGCCTAACACATTTTGGGAGGACACACATAAAGCGACACTAGCCATACGAATGGTCACGCCCCTTTGCAGAGGTAAGGACAAAGGCACATCCCCTTGGGAATTGCTTATGGGCCGAAAACCTGTGCAATCGTTCGTGCAACCTTTCGGATGCCTCGCCTGGGTGAAAATGGAAACGACGAAAGCACAGCCTGTCGCCGTGCCAGGTACTCTCATTGGCTACAACATATTTCGTCGAGTCTATAAAATCCTCATTCACGACACCAAACAGACAGCCACAGTAGAAAAACGTAATGTTCGTTTCGATACAATGACTCGTGGCTACACATGCAAAATACCTGCACGACCTTGGCAACCACTACTAGTGTCGCACAACATAACATCCTCCACCTCGCCTCCTACCACTAGCATACCATCTACCCAGTCAGTCCAGTGGAAAAACGAGGACCAACTGCCACAATTTCAGGACTCCAACACACCCAGTGGCTGGTGGCCAACAAACCAACTGCCACATTCCTCACAAAACACACTCGACACACTGGACGATGACACGACAATCCCGCACACCACCAAGGCCACTTCAAGTCTTTACGTGCAACCAAGCCCATATTTTGGCTCACTCCATCCCCCACCAAATGCATTTGCTCCCACTCCAGCAACAACGGTTGCACAAGAGAAAAAGACGAACACAGCACCTCGGCAAACGACACAACACAACAGAGCAACATCAAACCCAGCCCAACACTCCTCATCTGTACCACAATTCCCTCTACCAGATAGATGGAGTAGTAACAAGGGCATACCACAAACATGGGATGGTGCTGCAATAACTTCAACAAACATAGTTGCTGGGCCCAGGCTTAGGAAACAAACACCAGCAAACCACCCCACTCATACCGCACACATTATTGTTGCTCATGAGTTTGAGGAGCAAGAGAAGGCCTTAGGACAGGACAGCTATTGTTTGTTCACAAGAGTGTTACATATCCCACAGAAAACCATAAAGTCACACCTCAGGTACATGCTGCTCAACTAGCCGAGTTACAAGGTTTGTTCGAATGCAAAGCACTGCAATGGGTACCTCGAGCCGCAGCAATAACAGCTAATGTACCTCCTGTCCATACAACATTTGTTGATGCCATAAAGACAGATGAGTCTACAGGTCAGGAGAAATACAAATCGCGACTAGTAGCTTTAGGAAATAGGATGAAAGAATACATTCATTACAATCCATATGAATGCTCTTCCCCCACCGCCCAACCAATGTTTCTTTTGCTACTAGTATCTTATGCTGCATTCAATGACCTCATGATCTCTCACCTCGACTTTTCACAAGCCTATTCCCATGCAGATATGAAGGACATTGCCTTCGCCTTTCCACCTAAGGGGTACGAAAACAAAAGCGACCCTTCAATGATTCTATTGTTGAAGAAAGCACTGTACGTACCCCCCAGGCAGGGCGAAGGTGGTTTGACCATGTGTCTACTAATGTGAGAAGTATAGGATATAAACAGTCAACATTAGACCCATGTATTTTCTTCCTACCTTCAGTCACAGGCAGACAGAAACTACCCCCCTATCTACTCCTTCGCACTGATGACTTGCTCGTGTTTCATAATACCAAAGACGAGCACAATGCCCTGTTCACCAAACTGAAACATTCATGTAGAGTGAAGGACCTAGGACAAGTCAAAACATTTTGTGGCTTGCAGTTTGTTAGAACTTCAGAGGGCATAGTCATACATCAGCATGAATACATTAAGGGCATGCTTAGGGATTTCAACTTCCAAGAAGCCAAGCCAGTCGCTACCGCTACAGCGACGACTGACCCTCCCCCAGCCAGCAAAGAAGCTATGCTTCGGCGTTTCTCGCTCCCTCGCTTGCTTGGCGCCCTTCTCTGGCCTGCGACTCAGACTCAACCAGCCATCACCTACGCGGTCAACCACGCGGCGGTACTCGCATCAAAGAAGCCTGACGTGGCGTACTCAGCAATAGCTCGCATCCTCAGATTTCTGCGAACACCTAGAGGGATTTTCTTCCCATTTCGGACCCGCAGCTTCGAGCTTATATCGTATTCCGATGCCAACTTGGGCGCATGTGAGTACACGCGACGATCAAGAACCGGCCAACTGCACATGACGACTGGGCCCATCGCATGGAGTTCGAAGCGCCAACCCACAGTCGCACTATCGACTCAGGATGCTGAAACGATCGCCAACTCAACGACATGCCGAACAGCAATCGCGATATTGCATATGTGCAAGGACGTTGGAATTCCGTTTCCGACGCCATCAACTATCAATAACGACAACCGGGGGGCGGTCCTGAACGCAACGAACGGCATGGCCACTGATCGCACACGCCACTTAGCACTCAAACACCATTACGTGGTAGAACGAGTACGGGCTGGCGAAGTGATCGTACGACACGTTTCGACGAAGGACAATCTGGCGGACATGCTGACGAAGTCACCGACGCCACGTTTCTTGGAACTAGTCGCACAGTTTACGGTGTTGCTCAAGGACGCTTTACCGCAGTTTGAGGTTTAATGCATCTAGCTTTTACAGACACTTAGGATGAATTTATTCAACAGACTTGCTACACCGCTGCAAGGACCTGCATCCTTTGATGCTTACGAATGATTTTTTTTCATTTTTAGTGTTAATGCAACATTAACATGTATCATACTTCATCATCATGAATCGCTAGTTTACATATAGTTTCATATGGCCAATCATGTTAGTAACTTAAAGATAATATACATATACATATATGTTATGCCGAGGGGGAGAGTAAGCAATAATATTCACTAAATATATTGTTACCTTTTATGGTCAATTTCACGACATAACATTTATATTTGACCGGATCATATTCATTACCATTTTCATATTTCGTATCATAATTATTATTCGTTACGTTGATATTACCGTTATTCACAATTAGTTGCCAGTTAGTATAGATTGGCCCATACTGAATCATCACTTGAATTTCTGACCACAAGATCAGTATATAAATTTGTGGTATTTATTTCACTATAAATTTATGGTAAATTAGATTGAGTTTCAGTCATTGGTTTCTAACCATTGATTAAATTCATTATTGTTCCTTCAACCTTTGATCAAAGTGCCTCAGCGCAAACGATTATTCAAGTATCCGGAGACTAATGTCTACTAGTGTACTTGGTGGCACCTGTCAGCCACCCGCCAGTAACAATACGCTAAACTGAAAGGGTGGTGTGCCGCGGGCGGGGAGTTGGGGGGGGGGGGGGGGGGGGGAGGCGGCGGCCGGGAGGGGGCGAAGGCGCCATGGTGTGCGACACGATTACAGTGCAAGTGCACAGGCAGCAAAGGAGAGCATGCTGAGCTGCGCAAGGGGCAGGACTGCGTAACTTAGTTGTCCACGCACTCCGGATCCTCATCCGGATCCTCATCTGAATCATCACCAGATGCAAGGCCACCGCACAAAACGCACCCTTCGAAGTCCGCGTCGCCGGGAGCGAGTGGATTGGGATGCGTACAGTAGATACAGACCCAGCGCGTTGCAGATTCTTCGTAGTCACTGTCATCGTCCTCCTCGGCGTCGCTTTCAACATAGTTTACGGTCTTCCGCTTCCTGCCCGAAGATGCAGAGCGCGAGGAGGAGGAGGAGGAGGCTGCAGCTGACTGGGAGGAAGAAGCGGGCGCCAGCGCAGCAGCCTGCTTGCTTGCGCCCTTCTTTGCTCCTTTGCCACCTGCTTTCTTGGCACCTTGCTTCCGCTGCCTGCTGGGGAGCGCTTCGCTGTCGTCTGCTGCGCCCTTCGGGTCGGATGCAGCGCTGCCCGCCATGTGTTCCTGGATCCGCTGCCTCAGCTCTGCTACCAAGCCCACGGTGGAAAGCCCGAGCTCTTGACAGAGCTCCACAAGGCGCGGTTTGCACAATTGCGAAACATTGTTCTTCTTAGCACGCTTGTTGCGCGAACGCCTGCTTGCGAGCTTCTTGAAGTACGAAATCTTTTGCTCCCGCGTCATTTCGGCGGCGGCACCAGACTGAACATGAACTGCTTGCGCAGGCTGGCCGCGTCGATGCTTGGATGGGCACTTCTCGCCTCCTGTGTGCGATGGGTGAGGATGCTTGAACCGCTGAGTACACAACTCGCACCTCTGACCAGCGTCTGCATCCGAACGCATGTCAAGAACAACGCGGTCAGCGTCATTCACGACGCTAGTGTGAGCACCGTACGCAATGCCGCTGATGAACTGCTTGCCGGAAGTGAGACTGCCCCTGGAGTAACGAAATGAGCGAAAGTTGCGAATACCCCAAGATGCGATCTTGCGCGATTCGATCGAGTTATCCTTCACCCACTTCTCCATCACGTCGGCATCATGACCGTAGAAGCGGTTGTTTTCGTACCCGGCGCCCGCCGCTGATTCAAGCCAATCCTCTACAAGAGCAAAGCCACGGCCCTGCTCCACCTGGTCTTTTGTAAAGACATTGGTGAACTTTCTCTTTGCACCATCGCACGGGTTCCAAGCATGAAATGCACACAGCATGTCCGCTGATGATCACTCCATACTTCTCCCAGTACTGTGACTCGGAAAAAATGAACTCGTAGTTTTGGAAATCGCCGCCTCGCCTGTACGAGTATCAGGACCGGGAAGAGACGAAATCTCCCCGCTTCCTCCATCTTCTTTGCTTCTCAGATGATAGTCCCAGCAGTACCGGGTTGTCGCGTCCGTGTGCTCAACCATCATGATGTTATGAATGTATTCATACTGTAATTGGCCATCGGCACGGCGAGTGACGATAGTCAAGAGCAGATCATTCATTTTGCAGCCAGTTTCCGAATACCAAGATAGGTAATCCTGGTATATCACCCACTCCCCGGACCCGGCCTCCAAAGAGTCGATCTTCGCCTGGATATAGCTGCGCAAACACCAAGCAAGCAAAATGTTAACAACACAGCGGCTTCAAAGTGTGCAGGCAATTGATTTTAAACAGCGACCTGCGCTGCGCCTGGTACTGATCATCGTGACTTTTGCAGCGCGCTACCTTCGCCTTGAGTCGCTGGATCAGCTTGAGATCCTGCTTTCCCTCCACCTTTGCCTGTTCACGCGTGAGTTCTGCTTTCCGTCTTTCCCAGTTGTCGTGCCATCGACAGGGAACAGTCTTCGTTATGCAGCGAAAGGAGATGTCTTCATCTTTGAGGATCTTGTTGAAAGTTGGCGCACTTCGCGGCTTGTAGAAATGACGGCACGCCTTACCGCAACGACCACCGCACTTAAAGGCTAGCGCATTGTCAGCAACCCACTGCCCTTCAGCTCCAGCTGGCAGCACTAAGCGTTCAACACTCCCGGCTTCCGCAACCATTTGCTTATAAATGTTTGGGAAAAATTCAGTGCGGTAAGATTGCTGGAAGGAATCCGATGTTCCATACCAGTACAGCGTACATCGGCCTGACTTCGCGCCCATGTTCTCCACGACGACTTTTGCAGTCGTTTTCTTCTCCAACTGAGATATAGCTTCGCGGGTTTCGCCACTGGTTCTGTTCTGCTCAAAGATTGGATTTTGTCAGGCTTTTCCCCCTTGGCACGTGCTGCCAGGACCTTTTCCTGCACTGCGAGTGCTTTGCGTGCATACCTTTCGCTTACAGTATCAAAGAATGAGTTGAAATCAATCGGTTTCACTAGGCCCCGCAGCTTGCCGACTATTGCTTGTTTGTGAGCAGAACGAGAAAGCAACTGAGTAACTATCTCACCAATAGCAGCAGCTGCTGCAGCCTGAGCTTTGTTAGTTGCTAGGAGGGCGCTAGTTTTGGGAAATCTTGCTCGCCCTTGACTAGACATCAACATTGCCTGCAGCTCTTCATCTGTAGGAAACTCAGCCTCTACTACTTGCGCTGTACGTTTACGTGCTTGATACATGCTGCTTTTCTTGAGTCTCCTGGCATGTTGCTCGGAAACAGTCCTTTCGTCGACGCGCGTTCTCGAGTGTCTACCGGGTGCCGGAGCCGGAGGTGGAAACGATGGGGAAGACTGATCATCATCAGGTCTTTCTGTGTCTGAAGATGAACAAACAGAAGAACTCCAGCCATTTCGCCCTTGAGCTCTGTCGGTTGTTAGATCTGTTTCCTCAGCTTCAGTATCACCTTGCATACAGAATGAATGAATGAATGAATGAATGAAGTATGCATGTATGTATGTATGTATGTATGTATATGTATATATAACATGCATGTATATATATATATATGTATGTATGTATGTATGTATGCATGTATGTATGTATGTATATGTGTATGTATGTGTGTATGTATATGTATGTATGTATGTATGTATTTCTGTATGTATGCATGTATGCATGTATGTATGCATGTATGTATGTATGTATGTATGTATCTATGCATCATTGTATGCATGTATGCATGTATGTATGTATGTATGTATGTATATGAATGTATATGTATGCATGCATGT
>WBZZ01004843.1:0-42500 GCA_019918135.1 Paulinella micropora | reverse complement strand
TACTTCTACTAGTCTAGTAGTAGTAGTAGTAGTAGTAGTAGTAGTACCACTACTACCACTACTACTACTGCTACTACTACTATACTGCTTACTACTACTACTACTACTACTACTACTACTACTACTTTCACTACTACTATTACTATTATATTTACTACCACTACTAGTACTGCTTCCACTACTATTACTATCTACTACTACTACTACTACTACTACTACTACTACTACTACTACTACTACTACTACTTACTACTTACTACTACTTACTACTATTACTACTTACTACTATTACTACTACTACTACTACTACTACTACTACTACTACTACTACTACTACTTACTACTTACTACTACTTACTACTATTACTACTTACTACTATTACTATTACTACTATTACTACTACTACTACTACTTCTACTACTACTACTACTACTACTACTACCGGCACTACTACTACTACTACTACTACTACTACTACTACTACTACTAGTACTACTACTACTACTAGTACTACTACTACTACTACTACTACTACTACTTCTACTACTACGTTACTACTACGTTACTACTACTACTACTACTACTACTACTACTACTACTTCTACTACGTTACTACTACTACGTTACTACTACTACTACTACTACTACTGATGCTGCTGCTGCTACTACTACTGCTACTGCTTCTACTACTAAAAAACAGGTCACGTTGCTTTGAATCGTGATGCAATGTGACAGGTTTTTTTTTTTTTTTTTTTTTTTTCATGCACTTTGAATCTTTAACAATTAATGTATTAAACTCATGGTGAGATTCAGTATTAAAATGATAAAAGTTTTGTTTTTTTTAAATTTAAACTGTGACCCGTGAGTTCACACCGGAAAAGTCAAGTGACTATGACAAATTAGTTATATGAATTCACAATTAATTGAAATTTAGCTTTTCCGTGATCGTTTAAATGAATTAAAAAGTAAATGCTACCAGTTTTATTTTGTTTCAGCCACGCATGTATTATTAACTTATGTAAATTTTGAGTTGTAAGTTTCACTAAATTTCAAGTGCTGGTGCCACCCGCACAATTGTGCTGTATTGCTGTTGACATTCAAGACAACAAAAAAAATTGATTTTTCTGTTTTGGTTGGAATTTCAGTTTTGGTTGGAATTTTGATTTTGGGTGAAAATTTGAATTTTTCAAATTAACGGCTATATTCGTCCGCAAAATATCGTAAATTTTCGCGAAATGTTACCGTTAAATTTGAAAATTTGAATTTTTGTCACAAAAATGAAAAACTGTCACAAAAATGAAAATCTGACACAAAAATGAAAAACTAATTTTTGTTGTTGTCTTGAATGTCAACAGCAATATGATTGTAATATGATTTAAAATTGATTTTTTATTAATTAATTACGTAATTCAACTTGAAGCTTTGAAATCACAGTAAAAATTCAGTAGAAAAGTGGCAAATAAGAAGTAAAAGGTGGGGTGGTCGAGTGCTCGCGTACCTGACGGGCAACCTGAATCACGTAGAGCCAGCAATCCTGCTGCATCTCGATCACCCTCCCCAACCTCGGAAGAGAAGTCGCGTCCGGAAAGATCTGGTCACGGCGTGTGGCAAGCGGTACCGCCACCGAGGAGTTGGCGAAGGAAGGTACGAAATGAGCTGGATAAGAGATGTTGCATAGTATGGGGGCTATCGCATGTCTCTCAGACAGTGGTCATGGCGCGAGAGCTCCGAATTCTCTGTCTCGGGGAAGTCGAGGTGGAATTCGCGGGCAGAGGTAGCGGGCGGCATTTGCCTATTAAATGTGCGTCTAGTGAGGAGGCGGAGAAGATGGTGCGGCTGCTGCGGGAGCGTAAGTTCTTCACGGGAAAAGTTCACGTTGCGACGGGTAGGACTTTCCGGGAAAGAGAGAAGCAGCGGGCTGCACGGGGGGTGCCCAGTATGTAGAGATGCAGAGGGAGCTTCGAAAGCAGGGGTTTGGCTACTGGGTGCTTGACGTGGAAGTCGACGAGCCCCAGGGCGAAGCCTCAAGCGGTGAATCTCCCTCGGCGTAGTGGGGCGGGATGCGGGAGCTGGAGGAGCTGGGGCGGAGGATGCAGGATGGGCCGTGCAGGGTGGCGGAGGGCTCCAAGCGGGCTCAACCGAAGCGCAGGCATCGGCACCAGCTTCGTTCTTCCCCATTTGTGAAAGGCTTCCCACTGAGGGTGGCCTCACATGCGTCTCTTGGGGGGAGTCTTGACGTTGGTGGCCAACTATCTGGCACCGTGCGCTACCATTGTACAGGCGCCTGTTCCACACCCACAGCAATTGTGGGTGAGGCTGTCGTCTGGGAGCGCGACGGCGTCGGATGTGTTCGTCGGCAACGGCTACTTCCCCCAAGAAAATCAACGAGAGGAATCTATCGCAGCCTATGAGGCGTGGCAGGCGGCCGTCTCCTACTTCGCCACCAAAGGTCATGTGGTTACGGTTGGTGATGCTAATGCTAAGCTGGGGCCCGCCAGAATAGCGCGGGAGGAGGGAGTGGTGGGCCTCTTTGGCGAGATAGATGAGAGGGGTAGAGGGGTTAGGAGTGAGAATGGTGAGTTGCTGGCTGCGATGCTTGTTGCCACGGGGTTACGCAATCTCAGTGGGTTTTCGCAACCACGGGGGGACAAATATTGGTGGTCTAGGCAGGAAAATGTAGGTGGACGAAGGCATCTGCTGGATTACATCTGCGTCTCTTCCGAGCTGGCGGAGGAGGCGAGCTTCGGCGTCGACGAGGTAGACCTTGATACCGACCACAAAGCTGTGTGGGCGGAACTGGTCTGGGGGGGACAGCCACCCCCCAAAAAGCAGGTAAAGAGGTACAAAGCATTCAAGGCAGAGCGCTTGATAGGCAGGGTAGCTCAGGGTAAGGAGAGTGAGCTATCTAAGCTTAGGTTGAAGTACGACGAGACCTTTGCAGCTGGTATATCGGGGCTGTTGCCAGATGGCCTCCCAGATCTATCAGCAGTGGAGGACCCGGATGAGCTTCAGCAGGAGGTAGATAGGGTCGCTAGCTTAGTGGTCCGAGCTTTCACGGGCGCAGCCGCGAAGGTCTTGGGAGTTCGGGTGATTAGGCCAGGGTTTACTAATGCATGGTTTGATGAGGGTCTTAGGGAAGCGATTGCGCGACGGAGAGAGGCGTACGGCCTCTGGCGAAGGAATGACGCCAACCAAGAGGCCTGGCAAAGATATAAAGAGGCGAGGAAGGAGGTCAGAGGGTTATGCAAGGAGAAGAAGGAGCAAGCGTGGAAGCGGGTCCAGAATGACACCGCTGCCAACTTCAGGAGCGCTACCATGGCCACATACTGGACGCTGTCAAAGCGTTTGGGCGGGGTCCGGCGGTCCAAAGCTTCTGCTCCTGTTCGGAAGCCCGATGGCACTCTGGCATGCACACTCCGGGAAAAACTACAAGAATGGGAGGAATACCGCCAACGTATGGTGGTCCCCAAAGAAAACCAGTTTTTGGAGGATGCATGTGTAGAGGAAGTCGGTACCGATTAGGAAGCAGCGCGGATTGAGCCCGAGCGGAAGGCTCGCGAAACCTTCCAGTATAACGACAACCTACGCGACCTATTCGAAGCCATGGCGCAAGCCGAGGAGATCCGGACTGAGACGGGCCAGCTGGACTATGATTACACCGAGAAGGAAGTGGAGCTCTGCCAGGAAAATCTCCAGAATCACAAAGCGTGCTCACCGGATAAGATCAAGAACGAGATGCTCAAGTACGGAGGCACGCGGATTGTGAGCTTTCTGGTGCGCTTCTTCAACTGGTTGAAATCGTGCGAATACACCCCCAGCGACTGGGGCAAAGCGATTATCGTCAACATCCCAAAAGGAGGCGACCCAACCGATCCGGAAAATTGGAGAGACATCGCGATCCTGAGCTGTCTGGGTAAGATGTATCTGTCTCTTATGGCGGCGAGGCTTACGGCTTTCATCGATCAGCCGGGCAGGCTGGCCCAGAGCAGGGGTGGGTTCCGGCCAAAACGTGGTACGGGGGACCGGATTTTTGTCCTTAAGGAGCGTCTGCGCCTTAGACAACAAGCTGGCCTCCCTTCTTTCGTTTTGTTCGTGGATCTGAGAAAGGCATTCCCTATGGTATGGCGGGCCGGGTTGTTTCAGATGCTAACCCAGATGGGGGGTACAAGGCAAGTTCTATCGCATCCTGCGGCGTTTTTACCGAAGAACGTCATCGCGAGTGCTAGTCGATGGCGAACTCACTGGTGAAGTGCTGGAAGAGATGGGAGTTCAGCAAGGGTCGCCGTTGTCACCGTCGCTGTTCAACGTCTTCATGGATGAGTTAACGGTCCGAATCGCGAAAGAGTTGAAGATCGAGGACCTCAACCGCATCGAAGACATACGGACTCTGCTTTACGCCGACAACGTTGCGGTAATTGCGCATAGTGTCACGGAGCTCCAACAGATTGTAAATGTCGTGGCGACATTAGTGGAGGACTATCGGCTTGAAATCAACCTGAAACCAGGCAAGACGGAAGTCATGCCGATATACAGGCATGCCAAGTCTAAAAAGTCGCCCCCGTGCGTGAGGTTCCGAGGCAAGGTTCTCAACGTCACCGACCACTACAAATACCTGGGAGTTCTGCTCACGGACACCCTCTCCGATAAACCGCAAGCGAAGCGGGCGGCGGAAATCACTGTAGCGGGAACGGCTGCCTACTACCCCCTCTGGATTGCCCACCAAGTTCCAGCGCGTCTTCGGCTGATGAATTGGGAGCAAAATTGCTTTACGCATCGACTTTTTGGGATCTGCCGGGCGCCAACAAGCTAGGTAAGCTGGAGGGCGCGTTGGTAGCGCCCTTGCAGGTCATTTTGGGTGTTGGTACACGCACAAGCGGCTGCATCACCAGCGGTTTAGGCCGCACGCCGAGTTTTAGCATCCTTGCCAAGGCGGCCCGGCTTCGGTTCCTAGGGCGCATCGAGCTCCTGGGCAACACAGCGCTAACACGCAGGCTTTACAACACGGGTCAGTGCAAATGGAAGGAAGATACGGAAAGTTTGATCTTAGCAGATCACAGGCTGCGGAAGGGTTTGGATGCGCTCAAGCGGGTCGTGAACGAAGATGGCACGGTAGATGATAAGGACTGGCGAGCCGCTCTGGCGAACTGGAACGAGGTGGTAAAGCAATGGTCTGTCCGGCAGGAAGTAGCTGGCTGGAAGCGGCAGGCTAAGCCCACTGATGGGCTTAGGGTGCTGCTTAGCCAGATGTCTTCCCGCTCTGCTTTTCCACGTTGGTGGGCGCTGGAGGGAGGAGATCACAACCTTATCAGAAGGCGATTGTTAAGCTGCAACAATCGCCTTCGCCTCTACCGATCCAAATTTGGCTCATGCTCGCCGGATTGCTCAAGCTGTTTCGCCTTGTGTGATACTGAGTTTAACGAGTCGTTACGTCACTTCCTGCTGCATTGCCCGACGTTTGCGAGCTCTCGTGAGGCGCTGTTTAAGTTTATCGATGAGGCGGGAGCCAGGCAGCCCCTCATGCTGAATAGAGGAATGCTCTATCAAAGGGAGCTGCAGGAGGCCGAGGAGGAGATGAGGCTTTTCAAAGAGGAATGGCTGAAGGGGGAGGATGAAAAGATGGCGGCGATGCTCGGCGTTATGTTTATCCCTATCCCAGAGGAGGTGGAGGTGGAGTTGGGGAGGTTTGTTGCCACCATCTGGAAGGAGTGGGAGGAGCTGGAGGCGCAGTTCACGGAGGCTGAGGGGGCGGAGGAGGAGGAGGAGGTGATCGACCTCAAGGTCGTTCAGGAGGTGGGTAGAAGGAGGAGGGGGAGGCCTAGTCAGGTAGAATGTCTGGCTAGATCTGTTGTAGGTGGAGGCCAACGCAGCGTCGCGGACCTCTTCTCGGCAGATAACTCCTCTCACTCCTTGCACCCACTTGCACATGCACAGCACGCTCACTTGCACATTGCACCGCCAGTCGAGTCTTTGGAGCGGAGCCGCGTCACCGAACGGCCCCGTGCTACCAGATCCCCTTCAGCTTATCGCTGAGATGAAGAAAGGAGCTATCGTTGTCGTTTTCGTTGTGTGTGGAACCTTGAGGGTCGTACGGCGGCAGTTGGTTTTGGGTTGGCCAGCCAGTCCGGATGATCAGGTCAGAAAATTGGGGTACCTGAACTTCATTTTTCCACTGTATGGAGTGACGTGGGATCACTTCAGTCTGCTGTTCTTGCGACTGAATATGCAGTGGCTGCCACGGTTTGATGGGTAGTAGACAGGTGTAGCCACGAGTGTTAATGTCAAATCGTACATTTCGTTTCTCTACTGTGGTTGTCTGTCTAGTGTCTCTTATGAGTATTCTATACACACGACGAAATATGTTATAACCTATCAGTGTGCCTGGAACTGCGACAGGCTTCGCTTTTGTCGTTTCCATTTTGACCCAGGCAAGGCAGCCAAATGGTTGGATAAAAGTCTGTACCGGTTTTCTTCCCATCAGCAGTTCCCAGGGTGTTTTCCCACTATTTCTGCCTCTGGCGATGGGTGTGATCATCCTTATCACTAATGTTGCTCTATGTGTGTCTTCCCAGAACGTGTCAGGTAGGCCTGCATCTAGTTGAGCTGCTAGGGCTCGTGTGTCGTCAGTCCTATTCATTCGTTCTGCGAAAGGGTTCATGTTCGGTTCGTTTCTTGTAGTGGTTTTGAGAATTATCCGTGACGGTCAGCATAAGTCCTCAAAATATTTGATAGAAACTCCCCATCTGAACGTAGTTGTTTGAGTTTGTTGCCTGACTGTCTCTCAAAGAATGCAAATATTTTTTCTAAGTGTGGCATGTATGTGTTAGCTTCACGTGTGGGTGCGTAGAGCTCGCACGCGAATTTAGAGATAGAACATGATACTCCCCCTCGAAAATAATTTCCGTATCTTGATCGAACGGGAAATGGCCCAGCAAAGTCTATGTTGAGTGCCTCACCTACCTTAAACTCTAGGTCTAAGTTAGCCCTTGTACATGGGGGGTTTGTTTGGTTTCCCCCTGTTGCAACCATGACATGCCCTAACCAAACGTATCCAGTCCTTGCCTGCTATGCGTCTTGCTATGCTGTTGGCAAATGTTTGCATTATCTGTGGGTTAGCGTGTAGCAGGCTTCTGTGTAGGACCATAGGATCGAATGGCGCACGTGATGGTTGTGGGTTGACCGATCATAGGGCTAGGTCTGGGAGGACTTCAGTGGTTGATAGTGCTGGCTGCGTTCGACTTGCTTGCCTATGGGGGAAATATCGTGTGTTGTGGTCCAATGGTTGTCTGCCAGGCTTGTCAAGCTCATAGAGTAAGTGTGAGTTCAGCCTGCCCCTAGCTAATATGTTGTCTTTGTGTATTGGAATAGGCTTGTCACATATAAATACTTGGCCATTTTGATGTATGATTGATGTGTGCATGTCATGGTCGAGGCGTGGTGTGGGGATGAGATTGAATGGAAGTGATGATGAGACTAGTGAGTTTGGGAATGACTGTTTAGCCGATTTTCCGTTTCCGTTGAGCCAGGTTGGAGTGGCAGTTGCTCTTGTCCGCACCTCTAGTGGCTTACCAGATATATTGTTGAGCAATGCAGGTTTGTCCTGTCTGATGGTGTGTGGGACTAGTGGTGCCTTCTCGTGGAAGAGCCATCTATTGCATGCACTATCAACAATGTCCGGTGGGTGGAATGTGGTTGTAGATAGGCCATATGGAGTGGTGTCCTCAAGTGACCAAGTAGACACGCCTGGGGGTGGATAAGGATAGGGTTGATATGGTATGTCTACCAACATATATGCTTGTTCGAGGTTGTCGGTGGGTAGTTATGTTGTTGGTAGAAATGTTCGAACCTTTACCTCACCTCTTTCGATGTCCATCGTCTCCTGTAACCACCGGTTGTAGTCGTTGTCGCTTTTGAAGTCCAAATAGTTGAGTTCTGGGTGTTGCTCCACGAACGCTCGCCACTCATGTATGTTCTTGAAGTCCAGGGCCGTGGGATAGAAGTCGCTGTCGTAGGTTGGGTCGTCCAGTTCAGCGTCGTCTATGTCGTTGCAGTCCTGTTCGTCCGCGATTGTTTCATTGTCCGCTGTTTCTTCTTTAGGATCCACCTTGGCTTCGAATGCGTCGAAGGCGTCGGCCATGAGTGCAAATTCCCTGGTATGTGAGTAGTTATGATTCTGCTCTTTATAAAACTCACGGAATCGTCTTGCTGTAGGCCAGGTGGTCCACTGCGGTGGGTCGCGGACGAACAAACGGTCGTAGTCTTCCTGGTCTTGTCTTGTCCATTCGTCTTGTTGTCCCGTTGTTGACTCACGAACACGTTGTATGCGTAACGCATGTTTCAGGTATCCCTCGATCTTCCTGCATTCGTTGTCGATGGCGGTGGGAGGGCGTAGTAGTGTTTCCGGGGTCCGCTGAGTCAGTATCGTAGGTGACTAGTGCGTGTGATTGTGCACGTGTATTAGTGCCGGGGTCCACATTTCTCCCCCTCAAGACAAATTCATCTTCCGTGTTGAGGGCCATATTAGCCATTGTGGCCGGGTCTATGAAGAGCGGCGCGTAAGGGCCCCCCTCACCGTCCGGTAGCGTAATAATTGTTGAAACGCCAGGTCGGCCAGTTGGGGTTGATTAGTGGGTATGCCTAGTAGGTCGTAACGGCCTCCCCGGCTCCGAAGTTCTTCAGCCAAGGGGTGTTGTCTTGCCATCACGCAAAACTCCTTGTGCGCCGGTCGGTCTGCCATCTGATGCTCCTTGTTGCAGTAGTAGACCAAGTTGCAGCCACCGCACCGTCGTAGCTTGCCCTCCTGGTTGCCACAGTATGCGCAGTCTTGCCTGATCGCTCCTCTTTTCGTCTCGCGTATACCCCTGTAGTCGATGCAGTCCGGGCGCGACTGTATCCAGTCGTCTGGCAGTAGGCGAAAGTCGAGCGCTATTCCCCAGTAGGCTAGTTGTTCAGTCGTCGGGTGTCTGAAGCAATGATGAGCGTCAATCCAAGCGAATGTGTGCTTTCTTTCTGCCGGTGGTTGGGATGAAGCAGTTGACGCTGCTATGCGTCTGTATTGTATGGGATGCCCGTCTGGCAATGCTTGCACAGCAGCTATGCGTCGCTTTGTTTCCACGTCGTTGTTCTGTGCAGGTGGTCGTATGCGCGTTTCTATGACAGGTAGAGTTGGTCTTCTCGAACGCGTATTGTCAACTACCACAGTGGGTGTGATAGGTAGGGATGTCGTACGTGCGGGTGCATCTCCGCGGCTCAGTGCAGGTTGTTGTTCCGTCCCGATGATCGCTGTGTCTTCTTCTGGTGCATGTGGTTGTTCTTGTTGTACCGTAGGTGTCGATGCTGATGAGCCAGTGTCCGTCGGTGCTGGTTCGGGCTCAGGTGTCGGTGATCTTGTAAATCGTTGAGATGGGCCCGCCTGTGTCGACTGGTCGCAGGTTGTGCACGCTTGTGGTCATGATCGTAGAACGAAGTGCTCGATCCCCGTTGTGCCGGGTGCGTCTGGTACTAGATGCGCCGGTAGTACCCAGGGATCCGATCTAGGTAAGAAGTAGTTGAGAGGCGCGCCATGTGGTTGAAAGGATGGTGCCAATGCGCCGGAGGTACAGGGAAACCTTGAGGGGTGGCCCGGAATGCGTCTCTCATCCTTGTCCACTGAATGTACGCTCGTCGGTAGTCGTTTTCGTCCTCCCGCTGGAGTTTGGTCAGCGATGTCCATGGTATATCGGGTCGTCTCTATGGGTCTTGTATATAGTCAGGGTGAGGTGGTGGCAACAGGTTGTCCTGTTTGTCGTCATCACTACCTGTTACGTCGGTGTCCGGTGACAGTTGAATCGGTCCCGTTCTGTTCCGGTAGGCTGGTCCACGGGTCACGTAGTGAGTTTCGGGCTCTGTCGGCTTCTTGACGGCAGGGTGGTCGTGATAGTAGTCGAGGTCGTCTTCTTCGTCGATGAATTCCCCATCCTCGATGGTTTCATCTTGCATCATCCACGCCTGCCCCTCTTCTGTTGGTCCGGGTTCGATGTCAGTCGGTTCTTCGAGCATAGCGTTGGCTTGACTAGTTGCTCGTTGGATCCGTCGATCGTCAGATCTCGGTCGTCCTCCTCTGCCTCGTTGGTTGGGTCCTTTGCCTCGTCCTCCGCCATTGCTGTAGGGCAGACGGTTCCGGGTCTGGTTTGAAGGTCTTCTACGGATGGGACATTCTGCTCCAGTGTGTCGCGGTCGGCCCGAACACAGGCGTTTGGTGCAAGTAGCCCTGAATTGCGCCGCGACGTGGCTCTTCTTGTTACAGTTGAGGCAGACGATGTCCTTGTTGACGGTAGCGGGCGGAGTCGCAGTGAACAATGCTGTCGAGGACCTAGAGGGTGCAGTAATCAATTGGTTAGCATGATATGATTGCAGAATGAGTGAACATATTTCTTTATAGTCAGGTTTGTCACTATCAGACCTAGACCAATACATTGTACCCCCTACGTCGCCCAATGTAAGAGTAGAAAACTCCTTGATCTTGAAGAGCAGGAAGACAACTTGGAACTCGTCAGGTAAGGGCACGCCACGCGCTTGTAGACGTTCGAAGCGTTGGGTAAGCTTCTCCATCCATGTCGGTAGTTGCTTCCCATTTCGTATCTTGTTTTCAAATAGCTGCATCAGTAGGCGGGCCACAGAGACGGAGCCTTTACTGCCAAAGCGTTCGCACAGGGCAGACCAGATGCGTGCTGGATCATTTCCTGCTCGCTGTACGGTGAGCAACGCAGTTGACTCTTGACAGGCTTCAATGAGCAGGCAGCGGTCTTGTATCTGTGTCTGCTGTAGTAAATAGGCCAGCTAGGGTAGTCGGGACCGTGGGGGCGGGTGGGAAGGTCGAGAAGGTGGTTGTCTTACCGTTAGCTTCAGTCGAGCTTGTTGAGCTTGAGCTGCTCGAGCTAGCTTCCTCCTCCTCCTCGTCAGATCTTACAGATAGAGTTGTACCCTTAGTACCCTTTCTTGAGCTGAGTCTTGACGGGCGTTCCGATGTCGCAGCTTTGGCCGTTCCAGGGGTTGGAGGGTGGGTGTCTTTCTCATCGATGAGTAAATCGCTGATATTTCCAGTATCGTGATTCCGGGTCTTGCAGGAGTAAGACGTATCTTGCATCCAGTCCAAGTAGCAATGAGAAGATCTGGAACTTCCATAAATCGAATTCGTCGATAGGCTTCTTCGGGAACTTGGGGATCTTCAGTTGGTAACGCGGAGCGTCCAAGGCTCCATAACCAGTACGTGTAACAGTTGACATTAAGCCGGTTGTTAACTTGAATAACGTTTCGCGCTGAGGTACTTTGTACAAAGTTTTTCAGAAGGATAATGAAATTTAATCAATGGTTGAATTTGATATTAATTTCTATACCACAAGTTTACTAGACTCAATAAATACCATAAAATTATTACTCTGAGTCTTGTGACCAAAATTTATGGTGATGGTACAGTATGGTCCGATATGAGTAAACCGTAACGGGTATTGAATAATGGTAATATTATTGTGTTGATTAATAAATATGATAGGCAAATATGTAAATCGGTAATAGATATGATCAGGTCAAATGTAAATGTTATGACGAATAATGGTAATATTATTGTGTTGATTAATAAATATGATAGGCAAATATGTAAATCGGTAATAGATATGATCAGGTCAAATTTAAATGTTATGACGTGAAAATGACCATATAAGTGGTAAAATAATGTAACAGATATGATTGCTTACTTGTACTATTCAGCTTTTAACGCAGTAGATATGTTCAATTCCGCTCGTCACGGGTCAAATTCCCTTAATTTATCTAGTGCCACTCATAATTGGGTGAAGGTCGATTTCCTAATTTTGCTCGACTTTATTATCACGAATGCGTACAGGCATTACCTGAAATTTTCGACAACAGTTTTAGCCAACCTTCATTTAATGAAAGGAGATGACAGGCCAGGCTACTTCAAAAGCCTGCTTGCCAAGCAGCTGTTGACGCAGGTGAATGAGGCTGAAATTAATGCTATTTTGTCCCCCCACCCCCCCCCCCCCGTGCGGGTAGAAGGTAGTGTCGACCCTAACACCCCCCCCCCCCCCATGCATGTCCAGGTACGGGCCCACGGTCCAGGGGGACAAACTTAGGAAGAAGCGGGAGGCAGGTGAGGCATTTAGGGGTAGTACGGAGAGGGCGAAGAGGCGTAGATGTCGTGTGTGTCTGTATGCCTATCAAGAAAAAAAGGTGAACTACAGACCGAGTGGTTCTGCGCGACTTGCGGCCCTGACGTGCCCCTGTGCAACTTTGCAGCACATGGGTGCCACACGTGGCACAAACAGTACGGAATGCCCTCCAAAAACAAGCGTAAACGCACCCAATGACGCTCTTAAACTCTGTGTTGCCGGTGAGCATCACACAAAAAATGACTAAGTCTCGGGGGGGGGGGGGGGGGAAGGACACTGACCGAGCGGTAATATTAATAGTGGTATTAAATTTTTTGTTGATTTTAATATCTGAAATGAAAGATTTAATACTAGTTAATTTTAATAAAAATTTTGAAAAATATTATTTTTATGGAACTTGAAAGTGACTTAAAATGGATACCGGGCGGCATCCAGTAGCAGGCACATAGACACTAACCAACTCCAAACGTCCTTTACTAGGTTATTGTGAGACTAACTTAATAATCTGCCGTATACTTGCTGTGTCCTACAGTAGATACTTTATTGAGAAAAGGGCGCCAGGGGACGGCCCAATTATATACTAGGCCGGACATACGTAATGGCTCTAACGACACACATTACATATGCCGGCCCATACTGACTATCCGGTTAATTATATTAACACTCCCCCTGGATCAAAGTAAATTATTAAATTAACTGTAGGTCCCAATACATCTATTCTGTGAAAATTATAAAAACACAGACTTAAAACATAATAATATTACTCACTCTTACCCTCACTCTCTCCAAGAGGTTATGTCGATGGTGGCTACCCGGCTTGCTAGATCAACTAGATTACATACAGGGCTCCCCCTAGTCAAGCTAGGCCTGGTCGACGAGAAGAGGATTAGGTCCTACGCACCCCCTATCCTATGTTGAGTAACATTATGTATGTAACGCAAGTACGGTATGGTCATAATACACATGCAGTATTGATATATATATGATCGCGTAAGTAACCATAATACATAAAAATAAGACATATGATAATGTATCCATCTGTACTGGTCTATCAAAAGGTATGATCAACTTGAACTATATGTTACTTATCTATCCGGTGGTATGAATTTAGCGCTTCCCGTAGAGGGGTATAAAAAAGAACATAAAATAATATAATATATGAACAAAGACACGATATCTGTCATTATCGGCCTGTCTGGTACATCCGGCTGGTCTGACGTACTTCCGTGTTGTTCCACACTCCCGTGTGGCACGTTCACCGACCAGCCGGACTCCATGTCGGCTTTTTATAGATTTTTATGTATATAAGTGTTTAGAGATAGAAGTTGAAGCGAAGCAGATAGAAGCTGGAACGAAACGAGCGAAAGGGACGAGATCTTCGTAGTATTTCAGGCTGGGAAACCGGGCGAAGTCGTCACGGTTTGACAACCTGAAATACGAATGTCTCAAAAGGAATGAGATCATCAGTAGTATTTCAGGTTGGGAAACCGGGTGAAGTCGTCACGGTTTGACAACCTCAAATGCTAATATCTGGAATGAGCAATGGACTCCGGTCCGGTCACTCGCCACCGGGCCCCGTCGGCACTCGTATATTCGCTCACCTGTACAACTTATGTGTAATATGCGACAAAATTATTGCATTACATACCCCGGGAATATAAATGAAGTCCAAAATGATAATCCTTACTAATACGGGAATTGATCGAATTTTATCCTGAATTTAGCGCAATTCTCCCTATTAAGCACAACGGAGATTTTTCCAGCCAGGTAATTGAATTTGTCTACCGTAAAAGGTATTTTGGTGAATACATCTGCGATATTTTCCTCCGTAGGGACCCGGAATAGTTTGATCTTTCCTTCTCTCACGAGTTGCGCTAGAAGGTAGTATCGGACCTCTATGTCCTTGGTCCTAGCTTCCCCTAGTCCTCTCTCCGACAATAATATCGTTCCTTCGTTATCCTCGAAGAGAGAAGTAGGGCCTTTCAGATTTATTCCGATATCCCGTAATGTTTGTTGTAATGCAAGAAGTTCTCGGACCGCCTCATTTGCTGAAACCGTCTCGGACTCTAATGTAGACTGAGCTATCACGGATTGCAGTTTAGAAAACCACGAAATTGGTGTCCCGTTGAATAAGTAAACGTATCCTGATCCTGATTTACGTGAGTTTTTA
This sequence comes from Paulinella micropora, assembly GCA_019918135.1. Taxonomy (NCBI): domain Eukaryota; phylum Cercozoa; class Imbricatea; order Euglyphida; family Paulinellidae; genus Paulinella; species Paulinella micropora. The sequence continues at coordinate 28,168 of WBZZ01004843.1, read as the reverse complement.
TCCCCCGCAAAATCCGAGTCTACAAATCCGACTAACGGTTGTTCCGCAATAATTCTGTCTACATTAGCGAGAACTGGCACGCTGAACATGTCCATTCCGGGCATTACGGGTTTCCCAATGACATCATCGATTGCGTTGGCCGCTGCGCAAGATTCCAGATTAGGTTTCCAAGATTCCGGAGTTTTAGGAACCGAGAAATTAGTTTCTAGCAACTTCCGCAAATTTCGATCTTCTCTTCTGAAAAATAACGCTAGTGGGGTCAGAAGACACAAGAACATTCTGTGCACCATTAGCATAAGACATCCCCGGGTTAGGGACTTGGGACTTAGCTGCTATGCTTAAAGGGCATATGAGGAATGGCCGGGTGTGAACAGCTAAAAAGATAAGCATCCCTATCAAGCATCTAAGATCATAACGTAATAGGCGATGATCCTTCTTTAGGGGAGCGGGGTTATCAGAAGTGAATGGCGTTTTAGCCGGTATCTCTTTCATATAACCCAACTCTTCCAAGATCAACAACTCATACTTACGTTGATGCAGAGTAATCCCCTTTTCAGACTGGATGATCTGAATTTTTTTGAATTCGGTGGCTTTGCCTAGGTCCTTGCACCGGAATCCTCTCTTTTCAAACAACTTCACCATCTTGGTGTGCCTTTCTTGTGACGCAGCGTGACAACCATCATCGACGTGAAAGGACACCAGTTGGGTAATTTGGGGGCTACTCCCATGCTTTACGAAAGAGGCCCTGTCTAGCGTGAGAGGCTTGAATTAGTGTTCGGTAATGAGCTCCCCGGACAGTACGTCGTACCAAAGACGGCCTGCCTCCGGATGACCGTATAGGGCCTTCTTCAGAAGCCAGACATAGTCCGCAGTCTGAAATTCGGCCGGCAGTTTGACATATATGTCATAGGGAAGATTCGCATGCAGATAGGCGGTCGTGAAATCAATCAACCATAGGTCTATTCCGAAAAAGGCTGCATAGGCTACCATGAGCAAAATGGTCCTGTGCTGGGCTGTGGGAGAGTAAGTCTTTCTGGGATTGTACTGAGCGTAAGCTTCAGGAGGTCCCCTCGTAGAGTTATCCGGGCTTTGTGGAATTCATCCGCAGTACCTTGTTGTTTTACCGTATCTATCCATTTTATAGGAATGATTGGTGCGCCCGACATTTTCGCTTCGCTCACTTTTCGCCAAACGAATGCTTTTAGTTCTTTGAGCTGTTCGAATTCCTTCTGTCTAGCTTGCTTACGGTCTTTTGGTTTTTGCACTACTGGGAATTCCGGGAATTTCTCACTCAAGAGACAATACTCCGCCCGATTTTCCTCCCGGGCACATACCGCGACATGAGCTCTCGCCCTCTTTCCCGTGATAATGTTTTCACTCGAAATTTCTGCCTGTTCGTGTGATCTCCATCCCGGTTTATGTGCCGCTCTCTGCACCTCTACCCTCTCCCTCTCCCCCTCGACAAACGCAAATTCTGAGGTGACCTCAATGGCATCGTTAGTATTGAGGTCCGAATCAGAGCTTTGGTTGGTCGACAAGGGTGTAGGTGCAGTTACGGCTTTTTGCTCACGCGATTCGGGCATAGATTCTGACTGTTGCGGGGCTTTGGCATATTTGATGATTTCTGTGCCTGATATCTTATCGGTGATGCCGTCGTCAAACAAGACGCTATGCGCGGGAAAGCGTTCAGATTTACGGGTAACGGGAGCAGAAGGGGCTGTGGCTGTCCCCTGTCGTATCGCCGTCTCCAATTTATCCCCTAAGTCAGTCTAGCCCACTGCTCCCCAAAAGCCCTTGCTGGGATTTCCACATACGTTCCGGACAACCTTTGTCTTTCTTTGGGCTTACGCCCCCTTCTTGCTTTCTTTATCTCCCCCTGCTCGTCACTCGGCTGAGCAACTTTGGGACTCGGAGGCTCTAAGGGGGGCGGGCTCGTGCTCACAAACACCGGTCCCTCTGCCTCGCTATCCTCGTCAGTTTGCGGAGTGTGGAGTGGCTCCCCAGGGGGGGATTCCAGAGTGAGGGTCGAAGCGGGAGGGGGATTTCCTACCAGGGGACTTTCTCCCCCTGCCGGAATCTCTCCTCCCGGGTCCTCCCCCGAAACGATTCCTTGATCTTCTGGGGTCATTTGTTGCGATAGGGGAAGGGGGGGCTGTTGCGAATTAACAGAGAACATCTCACCCTCAACATCATCTCTCTCGAGAGATTTAGATGCCCCCCTCTTCCCCAATCTCCAAACATCAAAGATAACATCACGGACAATACCGAAATTATTATTTTCCTCGTAACCGGATCATATACGCGATAATACCCGTTGTTTCTTTCATACCAGAGAAATCAAACTTTCCTCCCCCTCTCACCTTTCCCCCTCTTTGCGTCTACTTTCATGTACGCCAAACATCCAATTGGGCGCAAATGACGCAAAAGGGGTTTTCTCTTATGAACAACTTCATAAGGAGATTTTCCCTTAAAAGGGCCGTGGGCAAGAGGTAACAGGTTGCCAAAATAAGTGGAAGCTTTCTCCGTCTCAGTCCACATGGACTCAGGAAGGTCGGCGTCGCTGAGAACTGCCCTTGCGGGTCCGCCGCACGTCTGGTGGGCTCGTTCTATTTTAGCAACTGCCTGTTTCTCCCCCGTCGGAGCCTCAAGGAGGACTGGTTGATTTACATCAATCCAAGTCTGAAAATCCTTGTACTTACCATATTCCTGGTCACAAGTCAAGAATTTCACTTTTCTTCCCGTATGCAGTTCGAAGAAGGCAACGGCCTTAAGGAAGCATGTGAAAAACTCATTCTTATGTCTCAGATAATAGTCTAATTCAAACCCAGATGCAAGACATTTGACGGTGAACTTGTACTTTTTCCCGTCCCACGATAAGGTATTCCACCAACCCTGAGTATCCATTGTTATGTGAACCCCAGGGTGGCGTTCTACCGCATGGTGGCTGTCTTCGAAATGGGGCACTCTCTTTATCTTATTCTTTAAGCACCACTCGCATCTCATCACTCGTTCCCTCCACTCTCTCCGCACTATCTTTACTCCCATATAGTTAGCCATTCGCTCCATGGCTTTTACCCCTCTGTGCTTACACATACGATGGAACACAGTGGCATGTATGTTTTCATGATAGTGAGGACGAACAACAGGACATAAAGCTTTACTACCTAGTGCTTTATCTCTCCTACTCTCAGTCCTCTCATCTTTCTCACGATCTATCTCAGTAGAGTAGGGTACGTATGTATTAGGTACGTCACATCGCCAACCACAAATGCACGGTGACAATAAACAGTATACGTCATGGTATGGAGGTGGGTTGGTTTTCTGAGAAAGATGAGAGATGGGTTGTCAAGCTTGTTCCCCCGGGCCCGACGTGACACTGTCATCATCGTCGGGCTCGGGAGTCTCACTTGTGATGGGGGGCATAGTAGTAGAGGTACTTGTCGGCTCATACCACTCGTTAGGATTGAGAGGTGGGGTGCCCGGGGCATCAAACACCGTCAAGTGGTTTGGGAGTGCTCTCCCTCTAGCCACGGTTTGGTCTTCCGTAATAAGAATAGGCTTCCTGAGCACTATCACTTGATTGTTTTGGTGTATGACAGCAAAACCCTTACGAACCCATGCCGAAGTAGCCACTAACCCGTACTTTAGGTGCGGGTTGTAGGTAGTGTGGGCATCAAGGGCATTGACTTCTTCCCCATGAGCTCCCGACAGATTCATTAAAACTTTCCCTTTGTACTCGGTTCTAATGCTTCCTTTTGTTATGCGAAATTTCGGTGGAGCTCTCTTAAGGCTAACAAACGTTGACCTATCTGGGGACTGTGTTTCGCTTGCACCACTACCGCCTACCCACACTATATTGCTGCTGTCAGTTCTGTGGTCAGAGTTATTGTCCATCAACATGATAGAGCATTCAGAGTGTGGTTGTTCGGGGAATGAAGTGGTGGTGTCTGTGTCTGATGGGCTTTGGGGTTCGTCTTCTTCTGGAGGTCTCACTCCACCCAACACATCCTCGAGATCCTCTACCTCCTTTATCATGTAAGGGAAAGAAGAAACGATGCCTCGTGCAAACGGGTTGTTATGTTTGGTAGCAAGGGTAAGGACGCAATCATGCATAGCGTAATATAATTCTGTATAGAATTCATCATATTTCCCCTCCTGGCTCGTAATCAACCCGTCTGTCACTGTTCTACTCTTAAGTCCCTGATTGAGAGCAGTAACCAAACGTTGTATTTCTTCGATGGGGGGTAGTCCTCCACCTTTTAACACCCGCTTTCCGTCCCTTACCCAAACGTTGCTATCCTCAACTCTACCTGGCTCTCCCTCTTCCATGACCTCAGGGGGTCCAAATAAAGGTGATGAGGATGTATCAGATAGTGCAGTGGTAGGTTGAGAAGACGAAGTGTGGGTCAAAGTTGGTACAGACAAAGCAGGTACAGACGGTCTACCCTCTACTGCTCCCCCTCCTCCTACTTCTACTCCCCCTACTCCTACTCCTCCTACTTTCACTCCTACCCCCCCTGCTCCTACTCCCCCTACTCCTTCCCCTAATTCTCCTACTCCTCCTATGGATGTAGTAGTGGTAGTGGTAGTAGTGGTAGGTAGTAGTAGTAGTAGTAGTAGTAGTAATAGTAGTAGTGGTAGTAGTAGTAGTAGTAGTAGTAGAAGTAGTAGTAGTAGTAGTAGTAGTAGTAGTAGTGGGTGTGCAAAGAGATGTAGTTGCATTGTTGGATTGAGCAGGGTTGGTGTTTGCTTTCCACAAAGTGATGTGTGTAAACAAAGTGACGGGTTCGTAATACATAGCATCATGGGGGGGAAGCAACCCTAGGTTCAGTTTTTCCCTGTACTTGCTCAATATTTCACCTCTCTTCCTCAACATGAAGTGAGCAAAAGTCATGGTCTATCAGTCTAGCAGCACACTTCCCACCCTGCACCCCCTTTCTCAACTATACGTACTGGTCTACCGTGGAGGTTGAGGGGTGGGCCACCTACTTCTCGTAACGTGACTGGATTGTATTTTTTCACGAGTAATTTTACGTATCATACCCTTGTACGTCTGAGGGCCCAATTCCCTTCCAAAGGTATGATTTGGTTTAGGGGAGTTGGGTCGCCAGCCATATCAAGGGTGGTCAAAAACTTATTCTCGTGAAGGGGTGGAATAGTGGGGCGAGTGTGTGTGGAGTCATTTTGTATAGATGATGCATGTCCTTTCTGCTCTCCTCTACGCACACCACTCTCAACACCTCCTCCCCCTGTATTTCTTGCGCCAGGTGGCTTAGATGCGCGAGATAAAAGTGGCATGGGGGTGTTGTTTGAGGGTGGGGGGTTGTCTTCCTCAACACACACACAACTATCATCTTCTCTCATTCTCCCCATCAACATAATTGCCATGTGGTGAATCTCCAACTCACCATCTACTTCTGATTCTTCTTCAGACTCAGAAGGAGATTGGTTAGTTGGGGGTTCATCTTCTTCTTCACTTTCAGAGTGGGAGGGTGAGTTAGAGGAGTCAGATGATTCAGCGTTTAAGCTTGTCATTTTCTTCTTTTTAATGAAGTCTGCTGCTTTCAGCTTTCGTCCCTCTGCTCTGCTGCCTTCCTTCTGCTTCTTCTTTGCTCCTTCTTCTTCTTTCTTCTTGTGTCTGTCTGTCTTCTCACTCTGACTGTTTTCTCTCTTCTCCTTCCCACGCAACTTCTCAGAGACCCTAGTTCTGTCACAGCCTTACACTTCCTAACGTATTTGTAATTACGATAATACCGTTTTATACATTAGTCGTTATTTAGTGGCATAAGTTGCACTTAACTGTTTACCAATATAGTATGTCAGTTACCATTTTAATCAGTACGGATGGATGGTTAGTTAGGACGTAGTACAGGTAGATTCAACAGTTACAGTCATTCAGTCCATATTATAATTAGTCACAGTCATTAGTTGTGCTTGCAACCATAATCGTTGCTAGTGACGTGGCATAGTTCTAGAGTAAAACGGAAAGTGATTGTATTCTCAGTAAAGTTCAGTTCCAGTAACAAGGAAGTAGTCGTGGGATTATTTTAGTGTCATATACTGACATCCGGAACTCAATCTGCCGGAATTCCTCAAAAGAAATAGTCCGTCAATTGTGTTTAATCAGACTTGCTTTTAGTCGTGTGTATTTCGGATTTACGTCCGGAGCACTCCCTCAGTTCGGAACACGATTTTATTCATCAGCGAATATATTCAGTCTTCGTCTTTCACGGTTATGCAGCCTTGATTGCTAACGACCTCATGAGCAAGACTCAGACCCCCAAACTACTCAACCTTGGAAGCGTACCCACGCTCAAACCCAGCGAACGACTTTACCAGGAATGGAAATTTCAGTTCCAATCCTTCGCCTACGGAGATAGCGCAGAATTGGGAGACATGGTAGCCTCCGTGTTTGAAGAACCGGACAAAGCCATAGCCAGATTCCCCTACGACCCTACCGAAATCCGTATTACAGAAGACTGGTCAGAGTCTTCAGATGATGAGCAAGAAACACAACCCCGAAAGAGAGCGAAAAGGACGATCAGCTAGACAGAGAAGCACTCAGCAAGTCAGCAATCAACAGACTAGCAGTCAGCAGAACAGCAGACAGCAAAACAACAGTTAACAGACAAGCAGCAGCACTCAACAGACTAGCAGTCAGCCGAACAGCAGACAGCAAAACAACAGTCAACAGACAAGCAGCAGCAGTCAACGGACTAACAGTCAGCAGGACAGCAGACAGCAAAACAACAGTCGACAGACAAGCAGCCGTAGTCAACAGACTAGCAGTCAGCAGCACAGCAGTCAACAGGTCAGTAACCAACAGACTGGCACTCAACAAACAAGCAGTCAACAGACTAGCAATAGACGACAGAGCAGCAGACAGCAAGCACGTAGACAAAAGCAACAGCAGGCAGAGAAAGAGTGAAAGAGCACAGTCGCAAACCACTACCCTCTCATCTAAGAAACAACAGAAAAAGAGGATGGAGAGTAAGAGTGAAAGAGCACAGGCACAACCCACTTCCCTCTCATCCACAGTCGCACATTCACAGAAGATGGAGAGAAAGATTGAAAGAGCACAGTCGCCACCCTCTACCCTCTCATCCACAGACACACAGTCAGAGACTGAACGTATGAGAAGATGTGAGCCACCACCACACCCTATCTACGCAAATCTCAAGCCTGGTTACTCTCTCACACCCAAACAGAGAACACTGGTTTATGAGCAGCTAGATAAGAACGGGCACCCTAGGTGTCAAGGTAGGAACACAAAAGGAGAACAGTGTGGGATTTCTTGCAACCCCAAATTTTACGGTTCCCCTAATCTCATGGCGAAACGGTTCGCATATGGTTCGTTTTGCGGCTATCATGCCGAACAAGACCCCTTATTTCCCTTCATAGACCTAGCAAGACCGGCAGCAGAAAGACCTAGTAAGAATAGCAAGTTCCCAGACGAAGCAGGACTGATAGCTGTAGCCGAACAGTACCTAGAATTGCACGGCAACATTCAGGGTTACAATCAGTTGAACCAAGAGTGGTGTTATTACCCCGCAGTGAAGGCGCACGAGAGTTTCAGGTACAGCTGTCACGCAAACTCAACCACCTGACGAAACAGTATGTGGAAAAAACGGGCCGGATCCAACAGGTTGTGTTCGGTAGTGGACAGAATAGCTTAGCTGGTAGAGCAGTAGAGCATGGTAGACAACCTCACCCACTGCATCCAACACCTGAAAGGCCAATACCAGAAAATCCAATACCCGAAGCACCCACACCCGAAACTGTCACGTATGTTGAGGAACACTTTGAAAACACAACACCAGAACAGGCAACCCCTCGCACCCCAGAAGGTAGATACCTTACTAGTCACGCATTCATGCAGGCAGGTCTAGTAGTGGTAAATGATCAGGCTAGGCCTAATCCTAATGTGTCACCCATAAACTTCTACACCCTCGCACACTTAGCGGAAGTCATGACGCAAGGTTGTCAATGGACCTCAGACAGACAGGTAGTGTGGACAGCAGACGACCAGCCAGACGATTTCCTCACAGACGTAATGAAAGCAATAGAGGCAGTTTATGTACTGCACAAAGGGAGAAGAACTAGCCCCTACAGCGTCGAAAAAGACCCCATTGTCACCCATTCCACTGCACAAGAAAGAGTAGGATTGCCCCAAGCACACCCTCCTTCCAACACAACTACTGAACGCAAACTATTCCCTTCTACACGCAACGAAGAAGAGGAAGAGATAGATGAAGCAGAGGAACAAGAAAAGTCAGAGGAAGAAGATGATGAGATGTACGAATTCAATAGCGACGAACGAAACTCAGAATGGATCCGACTTAGGGACGCACTCGCAGCTTATTCGTCAGAAGAGATGAAAGAAGAGGAAGAACAAGAGGAAGAAGAAGAACAGGACGAAGGAGAAAACGAAGAGGATGACACAGCAACAGTAACTCACAAGACAGAGAAAGACGTGAGTACACTAGCGCGAGACAGGGCGATGGTATTGATCAACGCGAAAGACAGACCAAACCCGACACACACATACCAGGATAGTGGAGCCTCACAATACATCTGTCGAGATTTTCGTTTAATGACGAACATGACGAAAGTAAGACCCGTGAACTTCAAAACTGGAAATGGTGAGAGAAAGATAGAGAAGGCAGGTATGATGCAAATAGCTAAAGTAGATGGTAATGCAAAACCCCATGTTGTAGCAAAGGCAGCGTACTATGACCCCTCTATGCCTATCAACATTGCACCCACTGGACCCATGGATCATTTTCACCACAGAGCTGTGGTACACCAAAATGGTCAGATGTTTATCCTTAAGAAACCTATAAAGGTAGACCCCAGGGATATACTAGTTAGGGGGATATTGACAAAATCTCTATTGTATCGATGGGACACGAAGAAGGACAAACCGCTTCGCATCAATCAGCGTATGTTCCCTCAGGAGCACCCAAGAGGGAATCCATATTGGGGTAATTGGGGAGGGAAGCCCCACATCAGTCAAAGTAGCGATAGATTCAAGCTAAGCAAGAAAAGAGATAGTGATAGGATCAACAACGCAATCTTGTTTGTTAAGTACCCCGCTAGCACTGACAAACGGAAGCCAATAGAAAGAGATATCCTACATGCTAGTATAAGACATTTCGGTTTCGGAAAAGCCACTGCTTTCGCAGATGCGGCTGGTTAGAATAGTCGGACCTAGAGGAACTTTGGAAAGCGCAAAGGAAGAGTGAGCCACATGCGAGCCATGCATGATCGGCAAAGCTAAGGTTCTTCCTAGATTTGCGGTTAATCATATTCGCAGAGCCAATAGGTCAGGAGAGATATTACACCTAGATACGCAAGGACCCTGGCGTGTAATGTTAAGGACAGGCAAAAGATATAAATTTTCCGTAACTGATGATTATTCTATTTACACGTTAGATTTCTATCTTGCCCATAAGAATGAGTTTATTACTTGTCTCAAGAAGGCCATCAGCTTCTTTGAAACACAAACAAGTAATAAAGTCAAGGAAATACGCTGTGATCAGGAGTTCACTGCCCCCGCAGAGGTGCGCAGGGAATACCCAGGCATAGTGTGGCAAGATGCAGCTACAGGGGATAAAGATGGCAATCCGGTAGCGGAAAGAATGAACCAAACGACAGGAGGACCCGCACGCGCTATGCGCATTCATGCTGGATTCCCACCCAACTTTTGGGACGAAATGGAACATACAGCATCCACTCTTTGGAACATCCTCCCGGCAACCACGGGTTCCCGTAAGGGTATGTCCCCATACGAACAGCATTTCGGTAGAAAGCACCCAATGCATCAGTTAAAACCTATCGGTAGTAGAGGAGTAATGCACATAGGTAAGACAGACAGCAAGGGAGCTATGCACGGCAAAGTAGTTACGTTAGTAGGATACGACATACATAGAGAACTGTATCGTGTATGGGATGGCAAGCGAGTAATAGCTGGCGTTCGTAATGCTAGATTTAACCCGCGCAAAATAGGACCACTGTCAGGCGTGACCGCCCAGATAGATTGGAGTGACGAATCTGAGGGGGAGAGTGAGAAAGACACAATCACCACAGATCAACCTTCACCAATCCAAGCCATTCTAGACTATGAAGATGAGGATCAACAACCACACTTCAAAGAAACGACACACGAGCATACGACAATCCAACCAATTGAGAGAGCGATGAGACCAGGTTCGCCAACTCACGAGCAAGGATTACAGGAAGAGCAGAAATAAGACCAGCAAGATGAGATTAGTATTGAACAAAGCTTAGCTGACGATCAGGACACAAACTTTACTACAGGACCGATGCCCTCATCTGATTTCACTGACCCAGAAGAGCCTCATACCGATCCAAACCGCTACATTGAGAAGAAGCCCCCGCCAAAAGGACTAACTTGGGAGCCAAGCAACAGTGTTAGCTCAGCCAATATAGTCACAGGCAAGAGAGAGAGAAAGCAAACTGACTTAAGCTCTACATCCACGCATCATGTTACGCTCATGAATGATGTATTGAATGATATGGATGATTGAATCTCCATGATGAAGCGAGTGGTTATTCTATATTTATCTACCCACAGACTTAGTTGAAGAAGGAATGACACTGAAAGACTTGCAAAAAGGAATCGATAATGAACTGAAAGCGTTAAGGGAGTTCAAAACCTATGAATGGGTGACGGCTGATGAAGTTAGGAAGGCAGGAGTCAAACCTGTAGGTTTACTTTGGGTTCATAATGTTAAGACTAACGAAGCGGGAGTAAAATTCGTTAAGTCACGACTCTCTTTACGGGGAGATCAACTTGAGCCAGGCATCAGTTATAAGCCCGAACAGCTTTACGTTCCATGTGCCAACCATAGATCAGTCTTACTGTTATTCAAACTATCAGTAAGCTTGGGCAACAAAATATATGCAGTAGACTTCAAGAACGCATATCTCAATGCGCTCATGAAAGACCCGGTGTATGCCCGCGCACCACCCGGTGTAACCGAGAAAGGACGCGAAGGGATGTTTCTTAAGATCACTAAAGCTTTATACGGAGCCCCACAGGCAGGCAAAAGGTGGTACGATCTATTCGCAGAACTTTTACGAGAGCTTGGTTTTTAGCATCTTAAAGCAGACCCTTGCAATGTTTATTCAAAAGGGAGTACACGTTAGCAAAGCCATAATAGGTGTCTTTCACGTAGACGACCTTATATTCATTGCCCCCAGCGAGAAAGCTTACAGCTACTTTTGCGATAGCCTCGAGAAGCGATTCCCGATCAAAAGGCTAGGCGTAGCTAGAGAGTTCAAAGGCATGGAGATCGAACAAAAGGACGGAAAGAGAATTGTGCACCAGCGCACATACGCGAAGAAGGTAGTCAAGTTTTTGGTTACGCTGATTCTAAGCCAAGCGCTACCCCAGGCACAAAAATCGATCCAGCCCCGATGCACAGTTCAGCCAAGCTCAGACAATTTTCAATTCCCCAGATGGTCGGTAGTCTCCTATTTCTAACAAAGATGACAAGACCGGACATCGATGAAGCTGTAAACGCTGCGAGCGTTATGCAGACAATCGACGCGGGAGTTGCTTACGCGCGTTTAGGCAAATGCATCCGCTATTTGAAGAATTTATGGGGTTTGCGATTCAAATCGGGCACAAGATCCGGGTTGGTTGAACAAATTTCCGTTTATCCGGATGCAGCGCACAAAGCGTGTCTCAAGACGGGTAAGTCGCGAACCGGCTACGTAATACTCGTCGGCGGCAGCCCAGTAGCTTGGTTGTTGAAGAGACAAACTAAAGTAACTCTTTCTTCCAATGACGCCGAAATCATCGCTGCTAACGAAGCGCTTGGCGAGATGATGGCAGTCAAAAACACCTCCAACATATGGCCGGACACGGATCGTGCCATGCAGCTGCATCAGTACGCCTTAGAGAAACACTATTATTACTATTATTATAATTATTATCATCATTATTATTATCATCATCATCATTGTTATTATTATCATCATCATTACTATTATTATTATTATTATTATTATTATGATTATTATGGAGGCACATGTCCAGGATCTGGATCTGATGCTATAGTCTGAGGAAGCCTATTATGATTATTATTATTATTATGATTATTATTATTATTATGATTATTATTATTATTATTGATGGAGGCGCATGTGCAGATTTGCATCAGCCATTGACAGAGAAGCACTATTATTATTATTATTATTATTATTATTATTATTATTATTATTATTATTATGGACACCGTGATAGCCCAGTGGTCAAGTTCTACCATCTGGGCCCTGTCGCCAGTTCGATTCCCGTCGGTGCCACCAGTATTTTCATTGAACATACCGGTCCGTCTGGAAGTGTTGGAACTGCCCGTGCGGGGGTGTCATTAGAGCCTATCGTCAATTCTTCGTACTCCCCTCACGGGTGAGACGATGGAGGCGCATGTGCAGAAATGCATCAGCCATTGACAGAGAAGCACTATTATTATTACTATTACTATTATTATTATTATTATTATTATTATTATTATTATTAGGGAGTACATAGGCCATCGGTCCCTTTCCATGGGCTGATTGGTATAAAGCTCCTAGAGTAATGTTCTATGCCGTCACTTCCTTTATTCCACCGATTGGTGTGGAGACTTTCCTTATGGAATGGAGGACTGGATGCACATGGCCTTTTGGCTCAGCAATTGGCAGGAGATACAATATTATTATTATTATTATTATTATTGTTATTATTATTATTGTGGCACCGCGATAGCCAAGTGGTTAAAACAAAAGTTTCGCCAAAAGGGTAATACTCATTTTAAGTGAAATGAAGTCTGTTCAAGTCTACTTTTTCAAAATTTTATGAAAGCTTGTTCAGACCTTGCTAAAATATCATAATAAACGTAGAAATACTTGAATTAAGTTAAATTAATATTATTTTCATTAAATTTCATGTATTGGTGGCACTTAGAGCCACCTCTCACGCCGGCGGCAGTACTAGTGTGGGGGTATGGTGTGAGTGACCGGGGTACGGTAGCGGTAAGTGCTACCAGAGGCTAGAGATTACTTCCATTTACTGCAAAACACACGTTTAAATGATAAACAGTAATGCGCAATCATTTTTTATTGATTTCAGGTCTTTGGTGGCACTTAGCGACACCGTGCCCCACTGCACCAGTAAAGGCAAGTTGCAGGGGTACGGTTCCGCTAAGTGCAAACCACATGCAGGAAAACACGGGAATCAGATAAAGAAATAAACGAATTCAATATTATTAAATCAATGTTAATAAACATAATTTCCAATAAAACCGTTAATAGTTTAAATCTTCGCGCGTACTCACATGCGTGTGTGTGCGAGGGGGGGGGGGGGAGGAGCGAGAAGAGAACAGAAGATGCTTCCACAATTTAAAACAATCCTTATTCCTAATGTTAATAATTCCTATTTTAATAATAATATAAATTTAAATCACGGATAAGGATTGATGAATAACTTCGTAAATTGGGATCTCCTAAACACGACCTTCCTGCGTGTGTAGCGTGGGTGTGGTAACCTATCTCTACAATCCTCCCCCAAACCCCCGCAAATCGATGGACAAATCGTTGACTGTCAATATATTGCTGAAATTGCAACAGAGCCGCTAGCGTTGATACTACTACTACTCACGTGACTACTACTACTACTACTACTACTACTACTACTACTACTAGTGCTGCTACTACTACTACTACTACTACTACTACTACCACTACTAGTATACTACTGCTGCTGCTGCTGCTGCTACTGCTGCTGCTGCTACTACTACTGCTGCTGCTGCTGCTACTACTACTACTACTACTACTACTACTAGTAGTAGTAGTAGCGCTGCTGGTGCTACTACTACTACTACTACTACTACTACTACTACTACTACTACTACTACTACTACTACTAGTATTACTACTACTGCTGCTACTACTACTAGCGCTGCTGCTGCTGCTGCTACTACTACTATTACTACTACTACTGCTACTGCTACTACTACTACTACTACTACTGCTGCTGCTACTACTACTACTGCTGCTGCTGCTACTGCTGCTACTTGTACTGCTGCTACTGATACTACTGCTGCTGCTGCTACTACTGCTACTACTTACTAACTACTACTACTACTACTACTACTACTACTACTACTACTTGTATTACTACTGCTGCTGCTGCTACTACTACTACTACTACTGCTGCTGTTGCTGCTACTACTACTACTAGTGCTGCACTGCTACTACTACTACTACTACTACTACTACTTCTACTACTAGTACCACTACTACTGCTTCGAGCTGGGAGGCAGTCCATGATGTCAGTTCTTTGAGCAATTTACACGCGTTATTGATTCGCGCCTGGATACATAGGTCCGTAGATACAAACATGTTGCAGAAGTGACTTTGGCAACAGAAACTGTGTAGTTCGCGATCGTGGTCAAGTCGTGCTTTTGTCGTTCCAAGCAACCGTTTCCTTGCCCCTGGGCGAACCTCGCGAGTTGGAATTGTAGGTAGCTGGTAGTTGAGACTGGCCAGTGCACTACTACTACTACTACTACTACTACTACTACTACTACTACTACTACTACTACTACTACTACTGCTAGAACTTGCGGTGCTGCTACTGCTCGATGGAGGAGGGACTGAGGATGCGATTACAGATGATAAACTTTGTCTTTGAGGCAGATCATAATGCTTTCGAAACCGGTCCAAGGCACTTGGTGGGGTCGGAAGAGCATTTGGAAACAACAGGCTGTGCGGGGCAGCGCCTGCGGATGCAGCGGGTGCAGTATGTTTGTCTTCATCGTCCCTATACTGCTTGCGAAACCGCTCTAGAGGGTCTTTTGTCTTGATGGAGAAAGCTTGCAAGCATATTAAGCTAGGAACTACCGAAAACAGCAAGGATCGTGCCATCTTACTAGACCTAATATAATTATAATTCATATGAATGAATGTTTTATGGTTTTTATACTGTTTTAAAAGGAAAAGAACATCAACCATTACATTATTATTACAGTAAGGTAGAAGGAGTTAAAATGTAAGTGTGTGATGAGGGAACAAAGGTTTGGATTCACGTACCCTCACAGGGAGATGAATTGAAGCTTAAAATTCTGCAAATATTGCAGCCATGCACAACATGATGCGCATCTATGAAACACAAAAACACATACCATGCAAATATACTACGTCGCCCCCTTTAAATAAACTAAAAGCAATAGCTTTCAATGCTTAGTAATGATTGTGATAAGCAAAATGCAGAAATATGAAGTCCCAACATTTTCCTGCAAAGTTTGCTGAATCTGATGTTTTCTATGTCTATATTAGTCCAGGATGAGACAGACAACAAAATAATGTTATCTACTTCGAGATATTAGACTAATTTATGATTTTATTTATATAAAGTGACCATAGCTGCAAACGCTTTGAATGTCTGGAAGAAAAACGAAATTTTGCGCAGCGCAGCCTCAACTCGCTGAAGTCTAACACATACACGGGGCACAGAAATAAAATATATATGCAAAAAACCTGTTGACAGGCAGGAAACCTAAAGATCTATGCAATAAAATGGATCTTTAAAAGCTGTGGTCAGAATGTAGAAGTGGACAAAGCTTTTTGAAGCAATGCCGCCAACAAAAAAGTTGTACTGGGTTTTCTCACAGGATAATGAACACAATATGATAAGAACTGGTAGAAACTTGCAGAACATTATTGTCTATCAGAAACCACAAGCAAAATACTATAAGAATGTTAAATAGAAAAGCTAGGACGAGAACAACAACAAAATCCTGCAATATTTTGGGGGGGGATCCACAACTACCGAAAAAATAAAACAAAAAATAAAGAAAAAAATTTGCAAACTTAATAGAATTCTTTGTTAAGGTAGTAGGAACAAGTCTGGTAGCGCATGTGCAGATTTGCATCAGCCATTGACAGAGAAGCACTGTTATTATTATTATTATTATTATTATTATTATTATTAGGGAGTACATAGGCCTTCGGTCCCTTTCCATGGGCTGATTGGTATAAAGCTCCTAGAGTAATGTTCTATGCCGTCACTTCCTTTATTCCACCGATTGGTGTGGAGACTTTCCTTATGGAATGGAGGACTGGATGCACATGGCCTTGTGGCTCAGCAATTGGCAGGAGATACATTATTATTATTATTATTATTATTATTATTATTATTATTATTATTATTACTATTACTATTACAATTATTATTATTATTATTATTATTATTATTATTATTATTATTATTATTATTATTATTATTATTATTATTATTATTATTCAGATATAGTAAATCTGCCTTGGAGTGTTGACTGTGACATATTTGAGGGAAATCCCGATGAAAAAACCTAGTCACACTTGCTAAACAGAGTTCCAGCCCAATGGCCTCAAGGCGTTAAACTGTGACGCCAACTCATAACCCTTTGGTGGTAGATGCTGGGGAGGAGGGTCGTTGCGCGCGTAAAAGATCTTAAACTCCGCATATGCTGGTTGATAGCCCAGGACCCAGCAGACACCAGATTGTTATGGGTGGGGTTTCGAGGCAGCTCTAGCAACCGCGCTTGGTGTATGCACTTGCACATTCGGTGACGTCTTGCAAGAGGTTGCTGGGACTGCGGAATAACCTCGGCTTAGTGCAGTCTTGCCCTCAGGAGCTCCATCGGTGGCCCCGATCATCAGGCGAGAGACTGACACGGGGGGGTGGAGGACCTCGAACAAGGGTATTGGAGGCTTATGTCCGTTGAGGATATGCCATTAGCTGCATCAGTACGCCTCAGATATAGTATTATTATTATTATTATTATTATTATTATTATTATTATTATTATTGGACACCGTGATAGCCCAGTGGTCAAGTTCTACCATCTGGGCCCTGTCGCCAGTTCGATTCCCGTCGGTGCCACCAGTATTTTCATTGAACATACCGGTCTATTTCTGGACCAGTATTTTCATTGAACATACCGGCCCGTCTGGAAGTGTTGGAACTGCCCTTGCGGGGGTGTCATTAGAGCTTATCGTCAATTCTTCGTACTCCCCTCACGGGTGAGACGATGGAGGCGCATGTGCAGAAATGCATCAGCCATTGACAGAGAAGCACTATTATTATTATTATTATTATTATTGGACACCGTGATAGCCCAGTGGTCAAGTCCTACCATCTGGGGCCTGTCGCCAGTTCGATTCCCGTCGGTGCCACAGTATTTTCATTGAACATACCGGCCCGTCTGGAAGTGTTGGAACTGCCCTTGCGGGGGTGTCATTAGAGCCTATCGTCAATTCTTCGTACTCCCCTCACGGGTGAGACGATGGAGGCGCATGTGCAGAAATGCATCAGCCATTGACAGAGAAGCACTATTATTATTATTATTATTATTATTATTATTATTATTATTATTATTATTGTGGACACCGTGATAGCCCAGTGGTCAAGTTCTACCATCTGGGCCCTGTCGCCAGTTCGATTCCCGTCGGTGCCACCGGTATTTTCATTGAACATACCGGCCCGTCTGGAAGTGTTGGAACTGCCCTTGCGGGGGTGTCATTAGAGCCTATCGTCAATTCCTCGTGCTCCCCTCACGGGTGAGACGATGGAGGCGCATGTGCAGATTTGCATCAGCCATTGACAGAGAAGCACTATTATTATTATTATTATTATTATTGTGGACACTGTGATAGCCCAGTGGTCAAGTTCTACCATCTTGGCCCTGTCGCCAGTTCGATTCCCGTCGGTGCCACCGGTATTTTCATTGAACATACCGGTCCGTCTGGAAGTGTTGGAACTGCCCTTGCGGGGGTGTCATTACAGCCTATCGTCAATTCTTCGTACTCCCCTCACGGGTGAGACGATGGAGGCGCATGTGCAGAAATGCATCAGCCATTGACAGATAAGCACTATTATTATTATTATTATTATTATTATTATTATTATTATTATTATTATTATTATTATTATTATTTGGACACCGTGATAGCCCAGTGGTCAAGTTCTACCATCTGGGCCCTGTCGCCAGTTCGACTCCCGTCAGTATTTCATTGAACATACCGGTCCGTCTGGAAGTGTTGGAACTGCCCGTGCGGGGGTGTCGTTAGAGCCTATCGTCAAATCTTCGTACTCCCCTCACGGGTGAGACGATGGAGGCGCATGTGCAGATTTGCATCAGCCATTGACAGAGAAGCACTATTATTATTATTATTATTATTATTATTATTATTATTATTATTATTATTATTATTATTATTATTATTATCATTATTATTATTATTATTATTATTATTATTATTATTATTATTATTATTATTATTATTATTATTATGGACACCGTGATAGCCCAGTGGTCAAGTTCTACCATCTGGGCCCTGTCGCCAGTTCGATTCCCGTCGGTGCCACCAGTATTTTCATTGAACATACCGGTCCGTCTGGACCAGTATTTTCATTGAACATACCGGTCCGTCTGGAAGTGTTGGAACTGCCCTTGCGGGGGTGTCATTAGAGCCTATCGTCAATTCTTCGTACTCCCCTCACGGGTGAGACGATGGAGGCGCATGTGCAGAAATGCATCAGCCATTGACAGAGAAGCACTATTATTATTATTATTATTATTATTATTATTATTATTATTAGGCAGCTCTAGCAACCGCGCTTGGTGTATGCACTTGCACATTCGGTGACGTCTTGCAAGAGGTTGCTGGGACTGCGGAATAACCTCGGCTTAGTGCAGTCTTGCCCTCAGGAGCTCCATCGGTGGCCCCGATCATCAGGCGAGAGACTGACACGGGGGGGTGGAGGACCTCGAACAAGGGTATTGGAGGCTTATGTCCGTTGAGGATATGCCATTAGCTGCATCAGTACGCCTCAGATATAGTAAATTATTATTATTATTATTATTATTATTATTATTTAGGGAGTACATAGGCCATCGGTCCTTTCCATGGGCTGATTGGTATAAAGCTCCTAAAGTAATGTTCTATGCCGTCACTTCCTTTATTCCACCGATTGGTGTGGAGACTTTCCTTATGGAATGGAGGACTGGATGCACATGGCCTTTTGGCTCAGCAATTGGCAGGAGATACACTATTATTATTATTATTATTATTATTATTATTATTATTATTATTATTATTATTATTATGGACACCGTGATAGCCCAGTGGTCAAGTTCTACCATCTGGGCCCTGTCGCCAGTTCGATTCCCGTCGGTGCCACCAGTATTTTCATTGAACATACCGGTCCGTCTGGACCAGTATTTTCATTGAACATGCCGGTCCGTCTGGAAGTGTTGGAACTGCCCTTGCGGGGGTGTCATTAGAGCCTATCGTCAATTCTTCGTACTCCCCTCACGGGTGAGACGATGGAGGCGCATGTGCAGAAATGCATCAGCCATTGACAGAGAAGCACTATTATTATTATTATTATTATTACTATTACTATAACAAGAAGGGAAACCATCCACACCCATCAGCAAGCAATACTAATGAATAAATTTTAAAAAAGGAAGCAGTCTGATCAAAAAAGAAAGAAACTTCGAACAAAAAAAGAAAGTGGACAGCATGAAAAAAAAATACAAGGTAAAGACAGAAAAAATAAAGAAAAGTAAGAGTGGTCCTCGGATAACAAGAAGGGAAACCATCCACACCCATCAGCAAGCAATACTAATGAATAAATTTAAAAAAGGAAGCAGTCTGAGCAAAAAAGAAAGAAACTTCGAACAAAAAAATAATAAGTGGACAGCATGAAAAAAATACAAGGTAAAGACAGAAAAAAATAAAGAAAAGTAGACAGACAAAAAAAGCAAAAAAAGAAAAGTAGGGAGTTACTTACCTCTCGAGCGTTTTCATCGTCCTCCGTCATTTTGCGAAACAGGACCTGCAGCATACAACGTGGGCAGCAAGGGACCAGAGTAATCCATCCTTAGTAATCTATATAAATATGGTTATAATTCAGTTAACTTTGTAGTTTCAATAAACATACTTTAATGACAATAATAACTAATGGTAAATATTAAATGTCGTGACATACTCGTGATTTCATGTTCTAGAATTTATAGAATCTCAATAAATGACTGATAAAGTGACCATGGTATGACTGTAATAGAGTGTATCATGGTCACTGCTCTAGATAAAAAATAGATCGGTGCGGTTGTAATAATAATAATAATAATAATGATAATACTATATCTGAGGCGTACTGATGCAGCTAATGGCATATCCTCAACGGACATAAGCCTCCAATACCTTTGTTCGAGGTCCTCCACCCCCCCGTGTCAGTCTCTCGCCTGATGATCGGGGCCACCGATGGAGCTCCTGAGGGCAAGACTGCACTAAGCCGAGGTTATTCCGCAGTCCCAGCAACCTCTTGCAAGACGTCACCGAATGTGCAAGTGCATACACCAAGCGCGGTTGCTAGAGCTGCCTCGAAACCCCACCCATAACAATCTGGTGTCTGCTGGGTCCTGGGCTATCAACCAGCATATGCGGAGTTTAAGATCTTTTACGCGCGCAACGACCCTCCTCCCCAGCATCTACCACCAAAGGGTTATGAGTTGGCGTCACAGTTTAACGCCTTGAGGCCATTGGGCTGGAACTCTGTTTAGCAAGTGTGACTAGGTTTTTTCATCGGGATTTCCCTCAAATATGTCACAGTCAACACTCCAAAATAATAATAATAATAATAATAATAGTAATAGTAATAAACCGGAAAGATCGATGGAATCAGTGGCCTCGCTGCCGGTGACAATTGTCATCTTGGCTGTTCTGCCTGTTCCCTCTCTCAATCGCTAGTCCTTGGCATGACGTAAACTGCCCGTCCTTGGCATGACCTTAAACGGCCGGTCCTAGCATGACTTGAAACTGCCCCGGAGATAGATAGAAAGATAGATAGAAAGATAATAAAAATAATAATAATAATGATAGTGCTTCTCTGTCAATGGCTGATGCATTTCTGCACATGCGCCTCCATCGTCTCACCCGTGAGGGGAGTACGAAGAATTGACGATAAGCTCTAATGACACCCCCGCAAGGGCAGTTCCAACACTTCCAGACGGGCCGGTATGTTCAATGAAAATACTGGTCCAGACGGATCGTTTACGTTCAATGAAAATACTGGTGGCACCGAGGGGAATCGAACTGGCGACAGGGCCCAGATGGTAGAACTTGACCACTGGGCTATCACGGTGTCCATAATAATAATAATAATAATAATAATAATAATAATAATAATAATAATAATAATAATAATAATAATAATAATAGACTTATCAGTCAATTGGCCTTTGATCCTGTCGGACATGTGCCTCCATTGGTAGCACGGGGCCGTTCGGTGACGCGGCTCCGCTCCAAAGACTCGACTGGCGGTGCAATGTGCAAATGAGCGTGCTGTGCATGTGCAAGTGGGTGCAAGGAGTGAGAGGAGTTATCTGCCGAGAAGAAGTCCGCGACGCTGCGCTGACCTCCACCTACAACAGATCTAGCCAGACATTCTACCTGACTAGGCCTTCCCCTCCTTCTACCCACCTCCTGAACGACCGTGAGGTCGATCACCTCCTCCTCCTCCTCCGCCCCCTCTGCCTCCCTGATCTGCGCCAACTCCTCCCACTCCTTCCAGATGGTGGCAACAAACCTTCCTAACTCCTCCTCCACCTCTTCTGGGACAGGGATAAACATAACGCCGAGCATCGCCGCCATCTTTTCATCCTCCCCCTTCAGCCATTCCTCTTTGAAGAGCCTCATCTCCTCCTCCGCCTCCCGCAGTTCCCTGTGATAAAGCCCTCCTCGATTCAGCATGAGGGGCTGCCGGGCTTGCGCCTCATCGATTAACTTAAACAGTGCCTCACGAGAGCTAGCAAAAGTTGGGCAATGCAGCAGGAAGTGACGTAACGACTCGTTAAACTCAGTGCCACACAAGGCGAAACAGCTTGAGCAGTCCGGCGAGCATGAGCCAAATTTGGATCGGTAGAGGCGAAGGCGATTGTTGCAGCTCAATAATCGCCTTCTGATAAGGTTGTGACTTCCCCCCTCCAGCGCCCGCCGTGGGAAAGCAGAGCGGGAAGACATCTGGCTAAGCAGCACCCTAAGCCCATCAGAGGGCTTAGCCTGCCGCTCCCAGCCAGCTACTTCCTGCCGGACAGACCATTGCTTTACCACCTCGTTCCAGTTCGCCAGAGCGGCCCGCCAGTCCTTATCATCTACCGTGCCATCTTCGTTCACGACCCGCTTGAGCGCATCCAAGCCCTCCCGCAGCCTGTGATCTGCTAAGATCAAATTTTCCGTATCTTCCTTCCATTTGCACCGACCCGTGTTGTAGAGCCTGCGTGTTAGCGCTGTGTTGCGCAGTAACTCGGTGCGCCCTAGGAACCGAAGCCGGGCCGCCTTGGCAAGGATGCTAAAACTCGGCGTGCGGCCTAAACCCCTGGTGATGCAGCCGCTTGTGCGTGTACCAACACCCAAGATGACCCGCAGGGGCGCTACCAACGCGCCCTCCAGCTTACTCAGCTTGTTGGCGCCTGGCAGATCCCAAAAAGCCGATGCGTAAAGCAACTTTGCGCCAACCATTTGCTCCCAATTCATCAGCCGGAGACGCGCTGGAACTTCATGGGCAATCCAGAGGGGGTAGTAGGCAGCCGTTCTCGCTACAGTGATTTCCGCCGCCCGCTTCGCTTGCGGTTTATCGGAGAGGGTGTCCGTGAGCAGAACTCCCAGGTATTTGTAGTGGTCGGTGACGTTGAGAACCTTGCCTCGGAACCTCACGCACGGGGGCGACTTTTTAGACTTGGCATGCCTGTATATCGGCATGACTTCCGTCTTGCCTGGTTTCAGGTTGATTTCAAGCCGATAGTCCTCCACTAATGTCGCCACGACATTTACAATCTGTTGGAGCTCCGTGACACTATGCGCAATTACCGCAACGTTGTCGGCGTAAAGCAGAGTCCGTATGTCTTCGATGCGGTTGAGGTCCTCGATCTTCAACTCTTTCGCGATTCGGACCGTTAACTCATCCATGAAGACGTTGAACAGCGACGGTGACAACGGCGACCCTTGCTGAACTCCCATCTCTTCCAGCACTTCACCAGTGAGTTCGCCATCGACTAGCACTCGCGATGACGTTCTTCGGTAAAAACGCCGCAGGATGCGATAGAACTTGCCTTGTACCCCCCATCTGGGTTAGCATCTGAAACAACCCGGCCCGCCATACCATAGGGAATGCCTTTCTCAGATCCACGAACAAAACGAAAGAAGGGAGGCCAGCTTGTTGTCTAAGGCGCAGACGCTCCTTAAGGACAAAAATCCGGTCCCCCGTACCACGTTTTGGCCGGAACCCACCCCTGCTCTGGGCCAGCCTGCCCGGCTGATCGATGAAAGCCGTAAGCCTCGCCGCCATAAGAGACAGATACATCTTACCCAGACAGCTCAGGATCGCGATGTCTCTCCAATTTTCCGGATCGGTTGGGTCGCCTCCTTTTGGGATGTTGACGATAATCGCTTTGCCCCAGTCGCTGGGGGTGTATTCGCACGATTTCAACCAGTTGAAGAAGCGTACCAGAAAGCTCACAATCCGCATGCCTCCGTACTTGAGCATCTCGTTCTTGATCTTATCCGGTGAGCACGCTTTGTGATTCTGGAGATTTTCCTGGCAGAGCTCCACTTCCTTCTCGGTGTAATCATAGTCCAGCTGGCCCGTCTCAGTCCGGATCTCCTCGGCTTGCGCCATGGCTTCGAATAGGTCGCGTAGGTTGTCGTTATACTGGAAGGTTTCGCGAGCCTTCCGCTCGGGCTCAATCCGCGCTGCTTCCTAATCGGTACCGACTTCCTCTACACATGCATCCTCCAAAAACTGGTTTTCTTTGGGGACCACCATACGTTGGCGGTATTCCTCCCATTCTTGTAGTTTTTCCCGGAGTGTGCATGCCAGAGTGCCATCGGGCCTCCGAACAGGAGCAGAAGCTTTGGACCGCCGGACCCCGCCCAAACGCTTTGACAGCGTCTAGTATGTGGCCATGGTAGCGCTCCTGAAGTTGGCAGCGGTGTCATTCTGGACCCGCTTCCACGCTTGCTCCTTCTTCTCCTTGCATAACCCTCTGACCTCCTTCCTCGCCTCTTTATATCTTTGCCAGGCCTCTTGGTTGGCGTCATTCCTTCGCCAGAGGCCGTACGCCTCTCTCCGTCGCGCAATCGCTTCCCTAAGACCCTCATCAAACCATGCATTAGTAAACCCTGGCCTAATCACCCGAACTCCCAAGACCTTCGCGGCTGCGCCCGTGAAAGCTCGGACCACTAAGCTAGCGACCCTATCTACCTCCTGCTGAAGCTCATCCGGGTCCTCCACTGCTGATAGATCTGGGAGGCCATCTGGCAACAGCCCCGATATACCAGCTGCAAAGGTCTCGTCGTACTTTAACCTAAGCTTAGACAGCTCATTATCCTTACCCTCAACTACCCTGCCTATCAAGCGCTCTGCCTTGAATGCTTTGTACCTCTTTACCTGCTTTTTGGGGGGTGGCTGTCCCCCCCAGACCAGTTCCGCCCACACAGCTTTGTGGTCGGTATCAAGGTCTACCTCGTCGACGCCGAAGCTCGCCTCCTCCGCCAGCTCGGAAGAGACGCAGATGTAATCCAGCAGATGCCTTCGTCCACCTACATTTTCCTGCCTAGACCACCAATATTTGTCCCCCGTGGTTGCGAAAACCCACTGAGATTGCGTAACCCCGTGGCAACAAGCATCGCAGCCAGCAACTCACCATTCTCACTCCTAACCCCTCTACCCCTCTCATCTATCTCGCCAAAGGGGCCCACCACTCCCTCCTCCCGCGCTATTCTGGCGGGCCCCAGCTTAGCATTAGCATCACCAACCGTAACCACATGACCTTTGGTGGCGAAGTAGGAGACGGCCGCCTGCCACGCCTCATAGGCTGCAATAGATTCCTCTCGTTGATTTTCTTGGGGGAAGTAGCCGTTGCCGACGAACACATCCGACGCCGTCGCGCTCCCAAACGACAGCCTCACCCACAATTGCTGTGGGTGTGGAACAGGCGCCTGTACAATGGTAGCGCACGGTGCCAGATAGTTGGCCACCAACGTCAAGACTCCCCCCAAGAGACGCGAGCCCGCACCAGTTGCAGCCGCTTTGCCGAGGACTGCGAAGCCGTCGACTTGGAGCTTCTCCACCTTCTGCGACGATAGGTTGTGCTCCTGGACTCCGACGATCACCCAGCCTCGCTTCTTGTAGTGCTCCGGCCATTCCCCAAAGCCTGGGCTATCCACACCCACTTTGCCTTGCCAATTATGTGAGGCCACCCTCAGTGGGAAGCCTTTCACAAATTGGGAAGAACGAAGCTGGTGCCGATGCCTGCGCTTCGGTTGAGCCCGCTTGGAGCCCTCCGCCACCCTCCACGGCCCATCCTGCACCCTCCGCCCCAGCTCCTCCAGCTCCCGCATCCCGCCCCACTCCGCCAAGGGAGATTCACCGCTTGAGGCTTCGCCCTGGGGCTCGTCGACTTCCACGTCGAGCACCCAGTAGCCAAACCCCTGCTTGCGAAGCTCCCTCTGCATCTCTACATACTGGGCACCCCCCGTGCAGCCCGCTGCTTCTCTCTTTCCCGGAAAGTCCTACCCGTCGCAACGTGAACCTTTCCCGTGAAGAACTTACGCTCCCGCAGCAGCCGCACCATCTTCTCTGCCTCCTCACAAGACGCACATTTAATCCGCAAATGCCGCCCGCTACCTCTGCCTGCGAATTCCACCTCGACTTCCCCGAGACCGAGAATTCGGAGCTCTCGCGCCATGACCACTGTCTGAGAGACATGCGATAGCCCCCATACTATGCAACATCTCTTATCCAGCTCATTTCGTACCTTCCTCCGCCACCTCCTCGGTGGCGGTACCGCTTGCCACACGCCGTGACCAGACCTTTCCGGACGTGACTTCTCTTCCGAGGTTGGGGAGGGTGATCGAGATGCAGCAGGATTGCTGGCTCTACGTGATTCAGGTTGCCCGTCAGGTACGCGAGCACTCGACCACCCCACCCCGGCCGAGTAGCCATCGCCACCCGCAGGCGCACTCCCACGGGGAACGTCTAAACCTGAAGGATTACCGCCTTGACCCATAGGGCCAGCACTAGCGGCCGCGCTCTTCGCATAAGAACCTGACATAAGTGGTATGGGACCCCGGTGCCGCATTGATCGAGTTGTAAACTCGATAAATGAGGACCCAGGTGGGGTTATTTAAAGCTCAACCCTTAAAAAGCATACGTGTACGTATGTATAGGAATACACACAAACACTCACCTGCAGCCGTAACCAGGCACGAGGCAGGACCCGCTGTGCATCATCGAGGTAGGTGTCGTGGCAAACCACCCTGCGTCCGATAAACGCTGCAAATGAGTCATCTACCGAGAGCACAGAGTGACAGGCCCGTGCACGTGTACCCACCACCCCATAACCCTCCGCCAGAGCAACCCCATGGCATCCGCAGGATGAGCACGAAGAGTGCTGAGAGAGAGGGTGAGCCAGGAGCCCCGCTCCGGTCCGTCGTTACTTTGGTCATTTAGTCGTTTCAAGGCTTGTGGTAAGGTGTAGGGCCTCTCGCCTTCGTACAAACTCCGACCGACAGTAGTTTGGTTGACCATCCTTCGCGGTGACCCTCTGAACACAACCCCCTCCCCCAGTGCCCACCCCTTGTGATTCCAGAGGCCACCCCGAGCCAAGAGCCATGAGTATGATGAGCAACTCACATGAGTTACTCTCAGTAATTGGGACCCGTCTCATAAATCAATGGAACGCTTATCGTGCGCCCCTCATAGGCTCAGCCCGCCCATGTGAAAGCTAGGCCTCGCCCAAAGCAAAGCAAAGCAAAGCAACAAAAAAAAAAAAAAAAAAAAAAAAAAAAAAAAAAAAAAAAAAAAGAAAAAGAAAAAAAAAAGAGAGAGAGAGAGCGAGCAAGAGCGAGGCCACCGTGGCTCGCCCGCAATCCAGCTGGGTGCACCTCGTCACAACCACTAATCGGCGTGAGCTCATAGCTGTGTGCGACATAGGTACAAGAGCAAGAGGAGAAACAGTGTGCCAGCGTGGATGTGTGGGCGAGGCAGTGCGGTGAGGCAAAGCAGCGATGCCAGTCGAGTCCCTGGAGACGGAACCTAGCATCAAAAACATCGTATAAGTCTACCCCAGGCCTCCATCCACCGAGTGGTGAGCTCGATAAAAGAAGACCCGAGTGGGGTTATTTAAAGCTCAACCCTTAAAAAAGCATAAACATGTACGCCGCCAGGAACCCAACAACAATAACATAGCAGCCAGGAACCCAACAACAATAACATAGCAGCCAGGAACCCAACAACAATAACATAGCTTCCGTAACCAGCCTTCAGGAACCCGCCTCAGTTACCCGCCCCCGTAACCAGGCCAGAGACGTGACGTACTATGCATCATTGAGGTGTCGTGGCAAGCCACCCTGCGTCCGATAGAAGCTACAAAAGAGTCATCTACCGAGAACACTAAGTGACAGGCCCGGTCACATGCACCCAACACGTCCCGACCCTCCGCCAGAGCATCCCCATGGCATCCGCAAAGTGAGCACGAGGGGTTCTGGGAGAGAGGGTGAGTCAGGAGCCCCGCGTCCAGGCAGTCGCTACTGTGGCAGTTGAGTGATTTCAAGGCTTGTGGAAATGTGTGGGGCCTGTCACCTTCATACCCACTCATACCGACAGTAGTTTAGTTAACCAACCTGGCCAGTGACCCACTGAGCCCACCCCCCTCCCTCAGATAACCCCCACCCCCCGCACCCCGAGTGATACCAGAGGCCACCCCGAGCCAAGAGCCGTGAGCGTGGTGAGAGAGCTTCTCTCAGTAAAAGTTCCCGTCTCATGAATCAGTGGAGCACTGATTATGTACCCCTCATAACAAGCTGCCAACGGCCCAACCCCGCCGTGTGGCGGTGACACCCAACCATGTATTGGTGACCCCAAAATAATAATAATAATAATAATAATAATAATAGGCTTCCTCAGACTATAGCATCAGATCCAGATCCTGGACATGTGCCTCCATTGGGTCACCGGAGTCAGCCGATCCCAACGCATTCTCAGAACACCAAACAGACATAGCAGCAACAGCAACAGCAGGGGCAGATGGGGGCTGTGAAGTGCATGAAG
>WBZZ01004842.1:72500-99237 GCA_019918135.1 Paulinella micropora | reverse complement strand
CGTGTGACACGCATCTGTCGTGGGACCGCCACGACCCGCATCAAGTATAAGTCTGAGAGAGTGTCATCAGCGACATGTTGTTCCGCTGGTCTCATCAGATAGAAAACATTTTTCACCATGCGATGGTTGCTATCGCATCGCCTTCCTTCCATCGCTCATGGACAATCTCAACGTTGCCCGCGTTTGGGTCAGTGTCCGTCCCCTCCTCCTCCTGGTGGACGTCCTTTGATCTCATCGACCTCATCGCCTTCCTCGGTTGGTCGTTGATAAGATCATTCCGCGCTCTCCTTAGCTGCGCCTCTGTGATCTTCTCCTTCTTTCCGCTATGCTCTCGCGGAGACTTGGACTGAGTCCCCACCGCGCTTATGCGGTCAGTCTTCTCCTTGCTGTCCACCTCACTCTCCTCCTTCTCAGCTATCGGTGCCCGATAAGCATCGTCTTGGTCTATGCCAGCCTCCTTGTGGATGGGCGGCACCTCTTTGAAATCATCCTTCATCCGTTTTAACGCCTCCTCAACGGATTCATCTTCCAGTAAGAAGGGATCATACTTAATCAGCCTTCTTACATTCACAATTTGCACCTTCCCTCTACCCCTGATCTTGTAATTCAGAGGTCCCGTCTGTTCCATAATCTGATAAGGTCCTTTCCAGTGAGTGAACAGCTTAGAGCTGACTCCCTTCGGGACTTGAGGATGGTACAATAGTACAATATCCCCGACCTGGAACTTGATCTGATCCAAGTGCGCTTGTCGCACCCCTTCAGCATCAGTCTTTCGGCGCTCCGCCTCTCTATGCGCCCTGACTATTTGTTCCGCTCCATCTTCACTCTAAGTCTCATCCAAACAACTCATCCGCATCCGCCCAAGTGTCTTTTGGGTGAAGGAGCGAAATAGGGTAGACAGTTCATTGCAAACGCAAATGATGTGCTGCCTCGACCCATGCTCTTTGATTCTCCTTCTTCGTGCAATACATCTTTAGCGAGCTTTGAGGGTCTGTGTACCGCTCGATTTTCCCATTTGCTCGCGGTTATAGCAGTGCGGTTATAGCAGTAACATATTGCCATTTCATCCCGTAATACTTAGATAGTTTGTCGATGACCTCGTTATTAAAGTCCGAGCCTCGATCAGAACATATCTTTCTTGGTACTCCGATCTGTGAGATGATCCTATCGATCAGCGCCTCGGCCGTCGTCTTGCCGGTAACGTCTTTGACAGGGATGATCCACACATAGTTGGTGGCTCTGTCAATAGCCGTAAGGAGGTATTTGTAACCATCCTTCGATTCTGGGAAAGGTCCCACATGATCAATGTGTATAAACTCAAACATCCCCGCATGAAGAGGAAATTCGCCAATCAGGCCGAAATTTGCCTTCAGTGGTGTTTTGTTTATCTTGCACGGGATGCATGCATCCACCGCCTGATCTATCTCCTCCTTCATCTTCTTCCACCAGAATCGCCTCGCTACGAACATGTGAGTTCGTTGTCGACCCGGATGCGCCAAAAGTGGGCAATTGTGGGCTGCGACAAATATAAATCGTCTCAGACTCTCCGGTACCCAAAGGGTCCATTTGTCCGGCTGTGACGCATAGCGACCGTGAAGGCCCTTGTACCACAGTAGACCATCTCTCCATCCCATCTCCTTCATCTGATCTTTGATCGCTTTCGTCATCCGTAGCTCATCCGGGTTCTGATATAACTGTATCAGTTCTTTAAACTCCGGATCTTGAGCCTATTGTTGCCTCCATGCGGTAGGCGAGGCTATATGGATAGTACCATCTTCTAGCCGTACCCCGATTCTTTCCGGGTCATCGTCTAGGTCACTTCTCCGCTCTTGAGGAGGCTCCGCATAAACTTCCTGCGTCTCCTCTTCCTCTCTTATGTTCGCCTTCGCATTCTCATATACCTCATAGGACCACTCAGCGTCCTCCTGGGTATGTAGCTCACAACATATCCCGTGATCCGGGCCTTGTGGACTGTACCGTAGACCTGTGCGGTCATATCGGACTCCACTCGCCATCTCCATCGCCTCAATGTGGCTGACCTCATACACCTTGTCAGTGGACAAGTCTTCCATCTCCACCGTGGACACCAACGCCGATACTTCTGAGTTAAACTCTAGCCTAGAGAGGCTATCAGCGACCACATTTCGCTTTCCCGGTAGATGGACCATTGTGAAATCGAAACAAGACAAGAACGCTTGCCACCGCGCCAGCCGTCCCGTCTGTTCATGATTCATCAACCATAACAGGTTATGATGATCAGTTCTGACAGTAAATTGAGGTCCTCCCCACAAATACTCTCTGAGCCTCTTGAGGGCCCATACTACCGCCAACGCCTCTCTTTGCCTTGTGCAATAGTTTCTCTCCGCCGCACACAACTTCCTACTAATAAACATGATTGGGCGTAATTTCTTCTCCTCATCCTCTTGTTGTAATACAGCCCCAATCGCAAACTTGGATGCGTCTGTATCGACTACGAATTGTTTCGTAAAGTCGGGCATCGTTAACACCAGTCCTCCGTCTTTCGGGTCTTTGTAAATGAGATCTTTGAGCGCATGAAACGCTTGCAAAGCCTCTTCGTCCCACTTCTCAAAGTCTCCAAAATCTATCATTTTCTCCACTTTAGCCCGTGTTGCACCCCAATCGGGTATAAACTGGCTATAGTATTGCGCCATCGCAAGGAATGAGTGCAATTCAGTGCGGCTCTTCGGTATCGGTCGATTCATAATCTCCTCCCTCTTCTCTTTGGATATCGAGACTCGATTATGGGAGATTTCGTACCCTAAGTATGTCACACTCGTCTTGGCAAGTTGACACTTCTTTAGATTGCACTTCAGGCCAAAAGCTCCGATGCGCCTGAATATATCGGACAAATGATCGATATGCTCCTCTATTGTGTTAGAGTATACGATAATGTCATCGATATAGCAAAATGCATATTCTCCCGCCTTCTGTCCCCGCCTTCTCATAAAGCCACCGTCAGACAAATCATCGTACTGACTGCTCAACATCTTCTGCATCGCCTTCTGGAAAAGTCCTGGGGCTTGCTTGAGGCCCATCGGAAGCACTTTCCATTGGTATATTTCCATACCCACCACAAACGCCGTCAGCCATCTGGACTTTTCCTCCAGTGGTATCTGCCAGAAGCCATTCTTAAGGTCAATGACCGAATAGAATTTTGCATTCCGCAGTACTCTCCTTCCTTCTTCTAATGTTGGGAGAGGATTTCTCTCTTCCTCCAGCACCTTGTTAACACGAGCATAGTTAACTGTCAGGCGCCATTCTCCTCCTGGCTTCGGCACTATTCTCGGTTGTGAGACTATTGAGGATGTTGATCTCTCAATAAAGTCCTCATTGAGCAGCTGTCTTGCTAGCTCCTCCGCTATCTTCGCCTCATGTATACTCAAATTCGCCCTTCGTGGTGCCGGTGACGGCTCCGCACCCGGTATTTTGTAAATAACCGCAGTGAAATCTTCAGGCTTGACACCACCTGCATGTGGAGGGTCAAAAATTTCCTTGTTCGCCTCTAATTTGGTTTTTAAAAGCTCCTTCTCCTTCTCCGTGCCTACTCCTTCTTCCAATATTTTCCGCGCCGCCTCTTGAAAATCTTCATCAGACATCTGCTTATGCTGCTTGAGGGGTTCTCTGTCATCCTCCAAGCCTAAGTCCTCTTCCGAGACATCATCTAGGCCCGTCTTTTCATACGTGACCGTGTCCGGCTCATCATCTTTACCGAGCTCCACCAGCATGTCAATGAGTCTCGCGTATTGCAAAGGAGCTTTACGGGTGTAAAAACCATCAAAGCATGTGAATGCTTGCGGTATCAATTTCAACTTGTCGAGGTCTCTGAGCTTCCGCTTGTATGCACTGCTCTGCTCACGAGTTCCCATACGACAAGCCACCACTAGCTGTTGCTTGCGAGAGGGTACCGGTATAGGATGATCAATAAGCCGGTCCCTTATTTCCTGCGCCCATATCGCCTTCTCATTATATGGCAGGATAATAGTATACGGCTTATTATTTTCGAATAAAGTCCGTAAGCATTTCTTCACTTCAGACAGTGAACGCGGCCACGTGGGCTCGTCACCCCAGAAATCAGTAATAAAACTTTTAATAGTTTCTGGTGGAGTATCCGGGATTCGCCCCGTTCTCCTTGGTACAAACTCCTCCCTTTTTTCTTCTCCTACTTTCGCATGGAAACAGTATCCGTTAGTAATATGGACATCTGTTCCTACTCCTTCCGCGAATCTCGCCAACGACGGGCTTCTTTGTGCGACACATATAATCTCCTCCTTTCGCTTCTCGATTAAGTCATCAATAGACTTTTTGTCCCAATGGCATGTCGGAACTGTGACAGTGCACACTTGGGATTCCCAATTGTCGGTCCAGGACAGTTCATCCGGTCTTACGACATGGGGGTGAACGTACACCTCAAGTGCCTCATGTGCGATGGCCATCTTTTTGTGATCCGTCGCTAGACTCAGCTCATAAGCCTCATAAGAGTCAGTAGCGTTGAAGGGATCAATATCGTTCTCTTCTCCTCTTTTTACTCCATATATCACTCGCCGTGCGGCGCAATCAATCACAGCCCCCATCGTAGCCAATTGGTCATACGATAGTAATATTGACCCGTGGTAACCGGGACGACATAGAGGTCCATACGGTATACTCGTGCGGATTTCAATTTAAAGGTCAGTGTGATGATTCCCGTGATATCCGTCCGGCTGCTCACTTCTTTGAGAGTGCCCGTTGACTTTTTCATATTTCCGTCCACCCAGTCCCGGTATCGATTAAAAAACTTCCTGCCGACAATATTAATATTCGCCATCGTATCATTACCAACTTTTAATATTGTCTTCAATGTTTCACAATAAAGTTCCGTATAACACAGAGCATCGGGCCTGTGTATATTGGCTGCGAGAACAAGAACTTTACGTTCCAAATTTTGGAGTCTTGTCTCTAAGTTTTTCAACTCCTCCTTCTTCTCCTCCTGCTTCACCTCATTAACATTCTTATTATTCTGCGGTACTGGTGCGTTTACTATTTGAGCGACATTGTCTTGTGGTACTTGAGTACACACATTGTCTTTTGGCTCGCCACCCGCCGCGACCGTAGACATTGAGTCTGTTCGTGGTTGTTTGCTTGGCCGAGGCGATACGTCTGCCATTGGCCTCCTCGCCTCCATCGCAAGTCTCGCCTTCCTATTTGCATCAGTTATCATTGGTAACCGTGCTGTATGAACGGGTATGAGACTACCTTGGGGCTGCAGTCTCTGTGTACCCACATCTTTGTTTTCACATAGAGGAAGCGTTGGCCCAGTCGGCACAACAGCATTAGAAAGCACTGTGACTTTAGGGTTAAACTTCACAGTCGTCTCCTTCCTCTCTTCTTCCCCCTCCAGTCATTCCACCACCTCGAAACGATTACCTTGAGTAGTGTCCGGGTAGGATGACGTATCGGTCTCCGAGGCAGTGTTGTAGGCCTGAGCTCGACCGAAATTTGGGTTGGAGCTTGCCCACGAGCCTCCTCCTCCTCTGGGTGGGGGGGCTGGAGCTCGAACAGCTCTCCCTCCATAAGGGGTATATCCCCGACCTCCTCCTCTTCCTCTCTGAGGGGTTCCCTGCCACCTCGAGGCTCCTCTCCATGTTCCTCGTCCTCGTCCTCCTCCTCCTCCTCGTCCTCCTGCTCCTGCTCCTCCTTCTCGTCCTCTTTGAGAGGCCTTTAAATTCTTTTGTCTCTCCCTTTCCTCCTTCTTCTCCTTCATCATCTTCATGTAGGTAATGATTGCCTCTCGTAACTCTTCATCATCACACATATTGGCATACCAACCTTCGTTCACAGCGGCAATCTGAAGCATATTGAAAAGGCCCGGTTCCTTGCCTTCCGTCCTGCTCAGAAAATTTGCCCTTGCTGTTGGGTTCTGCCTATCATGATTGAAAGAGCAGTCTCTGTTCTCCATCTGTGCCTTACACTGCAAGCCCGCGAACCACCTCCAACATGCGGTCTTCAGGTCTGGCTCTCTCTGTCTCTTCCAACCGGCAACTCTGTTTGTGTACGTGGCTTGTGCGCCAACAGGTACACCGCCTGCCTGTGCCGTATGTGCCTCCGTGAGCGAGTCCATGTTTGAGCATGCACTCATCACTTCTTGAAACAGTGCTGACGGAGCAACGCTTTGAACCGTATTTTCGAACACGTGTGTCTCGAGGAAGTTCTTGGACTTCACTGAGTTAAACGTCGAGCATTGTTGTATGAGCTGAGTAAGCTTACTCGGGTTAACTGTGTGTAACGCCGAAAAGAAATAGAGGATGATCGACTTGCGGCCATAGAATAGCCCATAGGAGGAAAATACCTCCGTAAGGGTCGCCGCCAAGCCAACAGCACTCCTCAAACTCATCGCCACTGTCTCAAAGATTTCAAATCCTATGAGAGTACCAGTGCAGAGATGCTGGTATCCATGAGATTGAAAATATGAAATGAGTGTGGCCACCGCCAGTTCACACTGAGCGTCTAGGCCTGTTGCATTGTTTCTCTTAATCTCCTCCTTCTTTCTCAAAAACTTGTACTGTGTCAGATCAAATCCCTCCGAGACTAGAGATTGGTCAAAAACAGTAACAAGGGCCTCGTATTCCTGCGTTTCGTCGCAAGGAAAAGCCTTCATGCAGGCATTGATCTCTTTGAGCTTGCTCAAAAGCGAAGCATCAGAGTCTTTGTCTGAGCTCGTCTTGGCATATAGCATGAGACTTGCCACTCCTCCTTTCTTCCCCTTGAAGGCATTTATGATGTTCTGTCTGTCCTTCTTCTCCGTGTTTGTGACCACCACCGTAGTTGAACCCGAGGGTGCAGGGGCTGATGGGGCAGGAGCTGGTGGGGTCAAATATGTCGGAGGGTGTGTCTTTGCACCACTCACTTTTGCTTTCATTCTTTCCAGTCTCATCGTTTTCTCGAACTCCTCATTCTCTTTCGCCTTCTTCTTCTCAGATATCACCAGCTTTTGAGCATGAGTGATAAAGGCCACCAATTCAGAAGCAGATCTGAGAAAATTATATTTCTCCACATATTGGTCAACACCTGCTTTGTTGGCGACCGGTGGTGCGTTACTAAGTGATTTAAGGACAGAGTGATCCTTGGTAGGAATCCATCTCTTCCATGCCTCCTTGTGCAGTAACGCACCCATCAACAGTCTGATCTTGGTCAGAACTCTGTCGGTCTTCTCTAACTCATCAATCACAGGATGAGTTTCTCCTGCTGCCTTAATGCTTTTTTCCATCTCTGCCTTCCCCTCCTCCAAGGCCTTTATTTCCATTGTAAAAAAATGAAATATACCACTCGAGTTTTTCGAACCCAGATTGGTCTTCATTTTTGTTACATCGACTGCCTCCTGACCAGTCGCGAGGAATCTGGCCGTTGCTCTTGGGTTTGTGTACTGGAGGTAACCCTCACATCGTGGGCCGTATGTACGTTCCCAAATCAGGGTTTGAGTGTACACCCCAAAGATAGCATCGAGTAATTCAAGGTGGGTGTGTGTGTCCCCAAACTTGATATGCTGTATCTTCTTTCTCTCTTCTGGATCAGAGACCAGTTTGCCGAGGAGCTGTGCTGTGTTTGATAATAGGATATAGACATCCTTTTTAGCACGACTTTTCTCTCTTCTTTGATCCTGAGGGATCCACACATAGGTGTACTTCTCTACCCCCATCTTGTTATCAAACTCTTCTTTAGTGAGGTCATAGTGGTCTTGCACCCACTGTTGTTCCTCCACTGCGATCTCCTCTCCATCACTATGAATCAAGTCGATCATTTTTCGTCCTCCTCCTCCCGTGTAGGCAGGTGGTAAGGGATTACCATATGCTCCTCCTCCTCCCGTCTCTTCTTGTTCAAATCCTCCTTCATCTTCGTCTCCTCCATATAACTAAACATTCGACAATCTTGGGGGTATCCCTTTTTCCGAAATTTTCCATGAAGTATATGGACTTTTTTGAAAACGTGTGGAAATGAAAGGAAATCAATTCACTGATTGCAGAACATATAAAAATAATATTAAAACATGTTTTTATTAATTGTAATACACTTTAACTTCATCTTCAGAGGTGGGCAGGAACCGGTCCGACACGGTAATCTTTCTCCTTTTTCATAGTCCCGGCTACTATGAATCTATGATGATAACAATGCCCAACATGCAGAATTTGCTTTTAAGTTTGTTTATCTTTGTTTACATTAAGCATTTTACTTTATTATGATAATAAACATTGCTTTTACCTACAATAAATTCCCCCCGGGGGGGGGGGGAGGGGGGAGGGGGGAACGGGGGAGGAAGAGAAGTGCGATGTCGCCACGCAAAATACATAGATTCTACAACAAAATTTCTTTAATTACTAAAAAAAATAATAAATCTAACTCCGTAATATCATACTAACTAAATTAGAAGTTTGTTTAACTCTTGCACGCGACAAACGTTCTTAATCACGCTTTCGACCATAACAAACCTGCCAGTGCAAAAAATTACGATTAATACTACACTACTACAAAGAAAAAAAACACAAAACAAATTCAAACATCTTTCAGATGAAGGAGAAAAGTGAAAGCTATGCAAACTACCTGGTGCGTGCATTTGAAGTTAGCGCCGAGTCAGCGCAAGCGATGCTAAAACAAACTCCCATGCGTTAGGTGAGCTGGGAGCGGTGAGACCGGTGCCGCGTTGGGGGGTGGAAGGTGAGTTACCAGCAGACAGAGCGCCAGCTGCCATCCGCGCGATGAGATCCTCCAGCAAGCTTTCTCTCTCGCTCTTACTATTTTTGTTGTTGTTGTTGTTGTTGCTGTTGTTGTTGCTGATGTTGTTGTTGTTGTTATCATTATCATCATAGTTTTTCTTGTTCTTGTTATTCTTCTTCATCTTCTTCTTCACTCTCTCGTTCTCTTCTTCTGAGCTTTCCTCCTCCTCCTCCTCCTCCTCCTCCTCCTCCTCCTTCTCCTTCTTCGAATTCTTCCTCTTTCTTCTCTCCTCTTCCCGTTGTCGCTTCTCTTGCGCCTCTTTTTCCTTCCGATCTTGCGCTTCTTTTTTCTTCCTTTCCTCCTCTCTCAACTTTCTTTCTTCTGCTAGCATTTCCTTAATGGATGCGGCTTGTTCTGACATTGCCTTGTTCACAAGATCCTGAACGACTTCTTTCGACACGCCGGCGGACGAACTACCCTGAATACAATACCGGTCGCCGTTGTTTTGAAAGAAGTCGTTCATTTCTTGCGAACAAGGCAGTGGCAGAACAAACCAACAGCAACGACAACAACAACAACAAAGAATAATAATAATAATAATAATAATAATAATAATAATAATAATAATAATAATAATAATAATAATAGTATATCTCCTGCCAATTGCTGAGACAAAAGGCCATGTGCATCCAGTCCTCCATTCCATAAGGAAAGTCTCCACACCAATCGGTGGAATAAAGGAAGTGACGGCATAGAACATCACTCTAGGAGCTTTATACCAATCAGCCCATGGAAAGGGACCGATGGCCTATGTACTCCCTAAATAATAATAATAATAATAATAATAATAATAATAATAATAATAATAATAATAATAATAATAATAATAATAATAATAATAATAATAATAATAATAATAAAGTTTGAAAAAAAAAATGTCAGCGCTTCCCGTTAGAGAGATTATACTCGGAAAAAAAAAGACAGGGAAAGGCTCACTGATAGAATGCCACACACACTAGCTAGCCATACTAAAGCTAGTAGCTATACTCCCCTCTCTAAACTATATGCTGCGGCGCCCAAAGAGACCTTTTGACCCCCCCCCCCCCCCGGGGGCCCCCCCCCTCACAAAAAAAAAGAAAAAGAAGAAGAAGGAGTAGGAAAGATTATACCTCCAACGACATGTATATGGGCTATCAACCAGCATATGCGGAGTTTAAGATATTTTACGCGCGCAACGACCCTCCTCCCCAGCATCTACCACCAAAGGGTTATGAGTTAGCGTCACAGTTTAACGCCTTGAGGCCATTGGGCTGAATAATAATAATAATAATAATAATAATAATAATAATAATAATAATAATAATAATAATAATAAATAATAAAAGAGGAACAGAAGAAAAAGCTAATAATAATAATAATAATAATAATAATAATAATAATAATAATAATAGTGCTTCTCTGTCAATGGCTGATGCAAATCTGCACATGCGCCTCCATCGTCTCACCCGTGAGGAGAGTACGAAGAATTGACGATAGGCTCTAATGACACCCCCGCAAGGGCAGTTCCAACACTTCCAGACGGACCGGTATGTTCAATGAAAATACTGGTGGCACCGATGGGAATCGAACTGGCGACAGGGCCCAGATGGTAGAACTTGACCACTGGGCTATCACGGTGTCCATAATAATAATAATAATAATAATAATAATAATAATAATAATAATAATAATAATAATAATAATAATAATAATAATAATAGTGCTTCTCAGTCAATGGCGAATGCATTTCTGCACATGTGCCTCCATCGTCTCACCCGCGAGGGGAGTACGAAGATTTGACTATAGGCTCTACTGACATCCCCGCAAGGCAGCTCCAAGCCTTCCAGACAGACCAATACTTTCAAAGAAAATATCCTTTGAAAATACTGGCACCGACGGGAATCGAACTGGCGACAGGTCCCAGATGGTAGACCTTAACCACTGGGCTATCGCGGTGCCACATAATAATAATAATATAATAATAATAATAATAATAATAATAATAATAATAATAATAATAATAATAATAATAATAATAATAATAATAATAATAATAATAATAGTGCTTCTCTGTCAATGGCTGATGCATTTCTGCACATGCGCCTCCATCGTCTCACCCGTGAGGGGAGTACGAAGAATTGACGATAAGCTCTAATGACACCCCCGCAAGGGCAGTTCCAACACTTCCAGACGGGACGGGCCGGTATGTTCAATGAAAATACTGGTCCAGAAATAGACCGGTATGATCAATGAAAATACTGGTGGCACCGACGGGAATCGAACTGGCGACTGGGCCCAGATGGTAGAACTTGACCACTGGGCTATCACGGTGTCCAATAATAATAATAATAATAATAATAATAATAATAAAATAATAATAATAATAATAATAATAATAATAATAATAATAATAATAATAATAATAATAATAATAATAATAATAACAGTATGAAATTAAAAAAAATGACAGCGCTTCCCGTTAGAGGGATTATACTCGAAAAAAAAAGACAGGGAAAGGCTCACTGATAGAAGGCCACACACACTAGCTAACTATACTAAAGCTAGTAACTAACTCCTTTCTGTAAACTATGCTGCAGTATCCAGTAATAATAATAATAATAATAATAATAATAATAATAATAATAATAATAATAATAATAATAATAATAATGATAATAATAATAATAATAATAATAATAATAATAATAATAATAATAATAATAATAATAATAATAATAATAATAATAATAATAATAATAATAATAATAATAATAATAATAATAATAATAATAATAATAATAATAATAATACCAGTCTTGATAATCTAATCCGGATAGGAATGTGAAAATTCCTTTGTGGGCCCACACGCGAACCTTCCCCGAATCCAGAGGGGGAAACCCACTCAGCTGGTCATCCTCCTCTTCCTTCTTCTTCCTCTCCTCCTCCTCCATCTTC
The DNA here is from genome assembly GCA_019918135.1 of Paulinella micropora. Classification (NCBI taxonomy): domain Eukaryota; phylum Cercozoa; class Imbricatea; order Euglyphida; family Paulinellidae; genus Paulinella; species Paulinella micropora. Next base: position 87,537 of record WBZZ01004842.1, on the reverse strand, counting down.
TTCCTCTCTTCCTCCTCCTTCTTCCTCTCCTCTTCCTCCTTCTTCTTCCTCTCCTCCTCCTCCTCCTTCTTCTTCTTCCTCTCCTCCTCCTCCTTCTTCTTCTTCTCCTCCTCCTTCTTCTTCTTCTCCTCCTCCTCCTTCTTCTTCTTCTCCTCCTCCTCCTTCTTCTTCTTCTCCTCCTCCTCCTTCTTCTTCTTCTTCTTCTCCTCCTCCTTCTCCTCCTCCTCCTCCTTCTTCTTCTTCTCCTCCTCCTTCTTCTCCTTCTCCTCCTCCTCCTTCTTCTTCTTCTTCTCCTCCTCCTCCTCCTCCTTCTCCCTCTTCTTCTTCTTCTTCTTCTTCTCCTCCTTCTTCTTCTTCTTCTGCTCCTCCTCCTTCTTCTTCTTCTTCTCCTCCTCCTCCTTCTTCTTCTTCTTCTCCTCCTCCTCCTCCTTCTTCTTCTTCTCCTCCTCCTTCTTCTCCTTTTCATCCTTCTTCTTCTTCTTCTCCTCCTTCTTCTTCTTCTCCTCCTCCTTCTTCTTCTCCTTCTCCTTCTCCTTCCCTTTGTCCTTCTTTTTTTGCTTCTCCTTCTTCTCCTTCTCCTTCTCCTTCTCCTGTCTCTTCTGCCTTTTTGCGGGAGGAGCTTCTCCCAATCCGTCGTCCCAGGGCACAGGCTTATTCTTGAGCAGGATCCCTACGATGCATGCATTATAAATACATACATACATACATAATACCTTGTGCATTCCAGGTGTAGCTGAAGCCGCGGACCAACTCCTCCAAATCGCCTTTGCCCTGCATGTTGCACATTAAATAAATAAGTAAGTAAGTAAGTGAGCAAGCATATACCAGATCATGCTTGCAAAAGACGGCGTGGGGAATCTCCACACAATCAAAGGGCAGCACGTCTGCAGACCCGTTGATTTTAAGGAACAATTCCCCACGCGAATTTTTGAGAATGGCTTGCAGAGTCTTGGCAATGTGCTTCGTAGACATGCCAGAGTCAGAAAGTGATCCTACACGTTGACAAACGAGCAAAATGAGTTGAATTCCAAAGACATAACTACCAGTCAGCGCCTTCAACCTTAAAATTTTTCTCGGGCCGGTCTGAAATTTGAACGTGTGGAAAAAGGGTCGTGTTATTATCAAACTTTTGTGCAGAGATTTTATTAAGAGCATGACATTTCGAGAAGATGTAACAGCATTCCCGCTCTTTCCCCAGCTCAGAATGAGCGGGAATGCTATTCTTTTTTTCTGTACACAACAATCTGTGGAAAAAACTCTGCACAAAAGTTTGTGAAAAGCGACCGGCATGATTTTGCATTTCCTTCCTACGTACTCTCAACTCATGTCATCCCTTGCATGTTTCTGCTATAACGTGTTTGTTGAAGCTATAAATGTCATTTCCTAACATTGCACGACCCAGCTTAATCTATTTTTCATAAACCAGCAATTCGATGAAACTCGTTTTTGGATTGCTGTTTTGCAAACTTTTGTGCAGAGATTTTATTGAGAACATGACATTTCGAGAAAATGTAACAGCATTCCCGCTCTTTTCCCAGCTCAGAATGAGCGGGAATGCTATTCTTTTTTTCTGTACACAACAATCTGTGGAAAAAACTCTGCACAAAAGTTTGTGAAAACCGACCGGCATGATTTTGCATTTCCTTCCTACGTACTCTCAACTCATGTCATCCCTTGCATGTTTCTGCTATAACGTGTTTGTTGAAGCTATAAATGTCATTTCCTAACATTGCACGACCCAGCTTAATCTATTTTTCACAAACCAGCAATTCGATGAAACTCGTTTTCGGACTGCTGTTTTGCAAACTTTTGTGCAGAGATTTTATTAAGAGCATGACATTACGAGAAGATGTAACAGCATTCCCGCTCTTTTCCCAGCTCAGAATGAGCGGGAATGCTATTCTTTTCTTCTGTACACAACAATCTGTGGAAAAAACTCTGCACAAAAGTTTGTGAAACTGACCGGCATGATTTTGCATTTCCTCTTCAATATATTATTATTATTATTATTATTATTATTATTATTATTATTATTATTATTATTATTATTATTATTATTATTATTATTATTATTATTATTATTATTATTATTGTTGCTTGGAGCTGCCTTGCGGGGGTGTCAGTAGAGCCTATCGTCAAATCTTCGTACTCCCCTCACGGGTGAGACGATGGAGGCACATGTGCAGAAATGCATTCGCCATTGACTGAGAAGCACTATTATTATTATTATTATTATTATTATTATTATTATTATTATTATTATTATTATTATTATTATTATTATTATTATTATTATTATTGAGTCTTTGGAGCGGAGCCGCGTCACCGAACGGCCCCGTGCTACCAATGGAGGCACATGTCCGACAGGATCAAAGGCCAATTGACTGATAAATCTATTATTATTATTATTATTGTTATTATTGTTATTATTATTATTATTATTATTATTATTATTATTATTATTATTATTATTATTATATAGCATAGTTTAAAGAGGGGAGTATAGATACTAGCTTTAGTATAACTAGCTAGTGTGTGTGGCCTTCTATCAGTGAGCCTTTCTCTGTCCTTTTTTTTTTTTAGTGATTCCCTCTAACGGGAAGCGCTGCCATTTTTTTCATGTGTATTTCAAACTTTAGGTATGCCATGCTGAGGGCTAGCAAGGCGCCGATATATGTGGCACACCGTGGTGGTGGCTACGGAGTCTTTGCTGATAATACCTTCCTCCTTCTTTTCAGCTTGGGCTCCTCGAACCAGGAGGAAAGTCTTTGCGTGCTGCAGATCATGCTGCATTTTCTGATCATTTCACTATGAAAATTGGGAGTTCCCTGCAAACAGGGATGCATCCAATTAAATTCATTAACGAATCGAGCAGGAATGCAATGCATCTCATCAACTCTTCATCGCAAGGGTTCAACAAGCTCGACGATGACACTTGCCGACCGAACGTGAAGGTAAATTATGTTAGTTGTTACATACATCCATGCAATGTAAGTTTTTGTTACGTGTGTTGTATTTTTTCTATAAATATTGTTGTAAATAATGTCAGGTCAGCAAGGGTACTCCTATTGTGACTGTCACCACCGCAATATCGAAAGATCAAGAGATTTTGCTCAGCTATGCGCCTAATCCAGACCTAGAGATAGCTACGCTGCCAAGCGATGCACATCCGGTCTGGTTGAAAGAGGCTGCCAAGGAAGGAGCTAAAATCCCAGTTTTCCTGTTCGAGACTGACATTGGTCATGTATGTTTCATCGTTCCTGAGAAAGAACATCCGCTTCCACTTAAGTCAATTTCCTTGCTTCATGAAGCAAAGGTTGAACTTTTAGCGTCGGTCAGCAGTATTAGTTCTGATGGAAAGCAACCGCTCTCCAGGTCATCATCTATTCCGCCGGAAAAAAAGAGGAAGCTTCTCGACAGCGTGTCCTCAATTTCAGATAGTCGCCGCACGCTTCTGCCCAGGGAAAGCTCGGACATTACAGTCATCACAGAAAAATCAAGCTTGAGTGATGCACAGGTAAAAAATAAATAAATGAAAATTATTACTGAGAAGATTCTTTTTTACAGGCAGGTGTTCCTGACGTTGATGCTAACCTCGACAGCTGGAAACAGTCAGACAGTTCTACTGTCACTACAGGATATGATGTTAGTAGCTGCAGCAGCTCTAGATTATATCTTCCTACTGGCTCCATGGTAATTTTTTTTCTCTACCTGTCTATGTTCATGCTGGTTAATGTTCATAAGCGATCTTGTTTGCGTAGAACGTCGACGAAGAGTGTTCAGATACGGATTCAAACGGTGATGCTGCATCTATCAACCCTGGATTGCTTCCTCCTCTGGTCGGCGTGGACGATGCGGAATTATCCAACGAGCTTCGATTGAACTTCGACGAGCTTATGGAATCGAATGAGCTGTTGTATAACATCATGAGATTATCACCAATTCCTTACAGCAGACCACGTAAGAATCCAACGCGCCCCTACACGATGAAAAGTCGCACGAAAGGTGCAGTGAAGCTTCAGAGACCGTCTGCGCTCCAAAAACTGTTGGGGATTACCTTCGCCGACTTGGACAGGGAAGTTAAGTCTGTCTGCTGCAAAAAGTGGAAGTGTTATTCATTTATCGACACGCGTGATGTGCTTTACACGAGAGCGAAGAATGCGTCATCGTCTCTCAGTGAGCTTTATTCTTGGGCAGCTTCGCAGCTTGAATCGTTTCAAACAAAAACTGGATCGTTTCAGTATATGTATTTAACGGAGGCTGTGTGCAAAGTAGCCTGGCAGCGTATCTACGGGATCGGTGATAAAGTTTTGTCAAGAGCACACAAACTTCTTGCAAATAACACGAAGGTTTTGACAAAAAGCTACTCAACCGTTCCTGAAACAGAAGATGTGGTAGCAGTATTACTCTGCGAGAAGTTCATGGAGAGTTACCCGGAGATATGCAGCGACGGAATATGGAGGATGCAAGAAATGGCTCAGGACGCAGGAGTCCAAAACTATGTTCGCGAGAATTGGAAAGATATGTGCCTTCGGTTTGGTTGTTCGAAACGAGTTGATCCAAATAATCCTCCGACAGACAATACGATCAACAAAGTTTGGCGCATGGATTTTCCGCACGTCAAGTTTGTCAGAGGTATTATGCATATTTTCGTTATCATTACTTATTACAGGTTTGTTTTGCAGAAGGAGATTTCTCAAAATGCGAGATCTGCACAGAGCTTGCTGCTGATCATTCTAACGGTTTCAGGACTGAAGTAGAAGCTCAAGAATGGCGTCGCCGTAGCAGGCTTCATCACAAAATTCACAGGGCGTGCCGCGTTGCCAGCATGCAGCGCAAGAAGGCAGCACCAGCAGATTTTGATGCCACAGTCATATCAGCCGATATGAAACCGCCAGTGAAGATCCCATCTTGCCGCCGCGCCGCGAAAGATTTCAAAGGAAAAATTGTGTTTCGCCTTTGCGTTGGAATCAATACCTGCTACACTACCGATACGCATTTTATTCTGACGTACCTTGAAGGCGCGGTAGAACACGGCGCGAACAGCAACATTACTATGCTTGCCGCACTTTTACATTGGCAACTTTGGAACCCTCGCACAATGCAAGCGTGGAAATTATATCTTGAGTGGGACGGAGCTGGTGATAACACCGCGTGGGCGATGCTGGGTTTCCTTGGGCTCAATGTCGTTGACAGAGGAATCCGTTTCCAAGTAGAGTCACATCGCAAGCCACCAGGGCACGGGCACGATGGAGATGATCAGGAATTTCCAGTTATGGATATCGGGTGGAAGAGCACCTTCCTGACAACTAACATCGCTCAAGCGTTATTAAAGCTCATTCTTGCATTCAAGAAGCAGCACAAGAAGAGGCATGTGCTGGTTGTTCTCGGATGTAACTACGACTGGATGACTCATTTTAGCCCGTGTATGAACAAGAGTTTCAAAAACTACAACAAACCCTTGGCATATAGAATCACCAAGAAAGATCCTGACGCTTTGCCGACTGTAGAGATCGCTACTTGGGGAGACGCACAGGATTTTCATGGAGTGCGTGATGATCCCAGAGGAGAACCGATCAATTTGTTTATCGGACGCCCCGGTAATAATATTATCTATCTTTCTCTTTCTCTCTCTCTCTCTCTCTATATATATATATATATATCTCTCTCTCTTTCTCTCGTTCTATCTATCTATCTCTCTCTCTATTTATGACAGCGACCGACATGCCTCCCAAGCTTCCAGTCGGCTACTTCGTCAATCCGCGCCTGAAGAAGGATATTCGTGCTTTGGCTACTAAATACCTAGGGCCGGATGAGCGAGCACATGTGGAGGAAATGTTAGCAGGTGGAAATTTGACCAGAGTAGAGGTGGATGGAGATTACTTCGAAGGCGGCCTGCCCGGCCGTCCTGCTCATATGTCCTGTGTCGATGCAAAAGGCAAGGAATGGAGAGCAGAATTTCGATTGATCGACGAGCTACCTGTAAATTGGATGGAGTTGCCTCAAGAACGACAGGAGAAAATGAACGCACTTACGCGTTTGACCGATGAAGAGCTGCTGTCCTTACCACGCACTTATTTTGTTAATGAAGGACGTCCTCCAGCTCACCCGAGATGGCGTGGTGCAAGACAGCTTACTAGCGAAGAAAAGCAGGAGCAGGATTTAGCATTTGGAAATGCTTCTGAGCCTTGGCGGAAAATTCTCACGTTGCTAAGATCGTCAGAGGAAAAAAAGCAATTTGCGTCCAAGCAGATGGTAGTTAGCGAATTGAAATCATGGATGAGAATGCATGGTGTTGCAACGCAAAACTCCGATCGGAAACAGTTCAAGAAGGCAGAGCTTATTGAACAAGCGTGGAACCATTTCGAACGATGCGACTGTGGGTTCCCTGAGGAAGAAGAGCTTGGTGCTGCTCAGCCTGCAGAACCAGTGGCAGATTCAGAGGATGACTTATCTGATACTTCATCTTCCAGTTCATCAACTGACTCATCGTCTGATCGATCTTCTGGTTCAGAGGAAGAAAAGCATGGTATTAGTTTTCTTCTTCTTCTTCTTCTTCTTCTTCTTCTTCTTCTTCTTCTTCTTCTCCTCCTTAACATGATGCTATCCATATTGTAGATGATTCAGATCGCTCCGACGCAAGTTGGAGAATGCGTAACTCAGGAATCCGTTTGCGCGGACGTCGCCGCGCACGTCGTGCTGCGGGTGGACGTGGACGTGGACGTGGACGTGGTCGTATGTGATTATTTTTTTTGAATGAATTTTTCTGGGTCCGACTTTTTCATAATGGTTTTTGTCTAGGGCAACTGCAACTGTAACGCTTCTTCTAAAAACTGAAATTAGAAATTTGTTTAACTCTGATAATGCACCAGAATCTGATGTGAAGCGTCCTCCCTCCGACCCATTCCCCCCCCCCACCCCCCCCCCCTCCCCCCTCTACGTACCAGCGTACGTCACAGCGGGCAAACAGAATTTTTTGAAGGTAAAACCATGTCTTAATATAGTAAAATGCTTAATATAAGCAAGAATAAACAGTAAAAGCAAATTCTGCATGTTCGGCATTGTTATCATCATAGATTCATGGTAGCCGGGACTACGAAAAAGTAGAAAAATTACCGTGTCGGACCGGTTCCTGCCCACCTCTGAAGATGAAGTTAAAGTGTATTACAATTAATAAAAACATATTTTAATATTATTTTTATATGTTCTGCAATCAGGGAATTCATTTCCTTTCATTTCCACACGTTTTCAAAAAAGTCCATATACTTCATGGAAAATTTCGGAAAAAGGGATACCCCCAAGATTGTCGAATGTTTAGTTATATCTTCCTTCATCATCCCAGCCCTCTTCTACTCCTCCTCCTACTCCTTCATCTCCTCCTCCTCCTTCATTCAATCCTCCTCCTCCTCCTTTATTCAATCCTCTTCCTCCTCCTCCTGCTTCTTCTTCTTCTCTTCTTTGATCTGCCTCCGAGACTTCACTCACTTCGGCGGTCTCTGTCGACATGATGTCGTAGTAGTGATCAACAGGAGGACAGTGTCAGCTCCTATGTTTGGTTTTTGTTCGTTTGTGTTCTGTTCCTCCTTCAGTCGATTGACTAGTGAAGAGAGAAACTAATAGAGAGGGTAGGATAAGATTCCCTGTCCTCTATGAAACACTGTTTGTATGTTTGTTTTTGTTTGAGAAAAATAGTCTTTGAGACTTTCTCCGATTTCTTGTTCTCCTTACTCAGATTACTTTCTCCTCCTTCTTTTCTATATTGTATCTAGTATGAGGCACTTGGACCTACACACAGATAGTAATAGAGAAGCTAGAAAAGCTCTCCTTGAGAAATCGACAGTCGGTCGGATAGGTTCTTAGACCTACCTTTAGAAAACGATCAGAGATTTGCAAAAATACTCTGACGTATGTGTGAGATAATGCAGATAAATGCACAAACTAGAAGGGTAGAGTGTTGTGCTCCTGTCCCTATGCTTGTTTGTGTTTTGTGTGTGTTCCTTCACTCTTCTGTCCACCTCCTTCTTCTTGGTCTCTGTGTGAGAACAGCAAGAACGACAGAGAGTTTGTATCTGATGTCTCCTTGTGAGCACACAGATACTGATTGGGCTAGAGGGTACGAGACACCTGCTTGAGACCAATCAAATTATTTGTTTTGTGAAAGAGTTATGAGGGAGCTGTGTTGGAGTATTTGTTTTCGTCTGACGTCCCCGTGTGAGACAGGTCAGTGAAAATTCACTCTGTTGCCTGTGTGGCAAAGCAGAAAGAAATCACCCTAGTGATGTGGACTCCAAATGTAATGCCCCCAACGATAGCTCGTAAAAAGTCGGTAATACAACCAAACACAGTCCTCAAGAATGAGAATGTGTCTCGTTATATTAGCTCAGTGAAGCCAAAAAAAGAAAAACGGCAACACACCAGGAATAAAATGGCATCAGGTCCAAATCCGGACAAATAATACTGAAAAACAAGCTGGTGCACCTGTCACCAGGAAAATGTATTTTTTACCAGCTATCCGGGGGGTGATGCCTACAGAAGAAGAAAAAGAAGAAGAAGAAGAAACATACATACATACATACATACATACATACATACATACATACATACATACATGCATGCATGCATTAATACATACATACATACATACATACATACATATATATACGTATACATACATACATACATACATACAATTATTACATTCAATGACATACATACATACATACATACATACATACATACAGAAACAGAAGGTGATAAGGAGAGAGAGAGAGAGAGAGAGAGAGAGAGAGAGAGAGAAAGAAAGAGAGAGAGAGAGAGAGATAGATAGAGAGAGACATACATACATACATGCATGCATGTACATACATATACATACATAAATACAAACGTACATACATACATACATACATACATACATACATGTACATACATATACATACATGCATACATACATACATATATGTACATACATACATACATACACCATATATACACACAAACATACATACATACATACATAAATACATACATACATACATACATACATACATACATGTACATGCATACATGCATACATACATACATACATACATACATGCATACATGCATACATACATATATGCATACATACACACATACATACATACATACATACATCCATACATGCATACATACATACATACATACATACAAACATATATACACACAAACATATATACATACGTACATACATACTAATACATATACACACAAACACACATAAATACATACATAAATACATACATACATACATACATACATACATGCATGCATACATACATGCATACATACATACATGCATACATACATACATACATGCATGCATACATGCATGCATGCATACATACATACATGCATACATGCATACATACATACATACATACATACACGCATACATGCATGCATACACACATACATACATACATACATACATGCATACATGCATGCATACACACATACATACATACATACATACATACATACATACAAATATATACACACAACATATATACATACATACATACATACATACTAATATATATACACACAAACATACATAAATACATTCATAAATATATACATACATACATACATACATACATGCATACATACATACATACATACATACATACATACATACATACATGCATACATGCATACATGCATACATACATACATACATACGCACGGCGAGTGATATATGGAGTAAAAAGAGGAGAAGAGAACGATATTGATCCCTTCAACGCTACTGACTCTTATGAGGCTTATGAGCTGAGTCTAGCGACGGATCACAAAAAGATGGCCATCGCACATGAGGCACTTGAGGTGTACGTTCACCCCCATGTCGTAAGACCGGATGAACTGTCCTGGACCGACAATTGGGAATCCCAAGTGTGCACTGTCACAGTTCCGACATGCCATTGGGACAAAAAGTCTATTGATGACTTAATCGAGAAGCGAAAGGAGGAGATTATATGTGTCGCACAAAGAAGCCCGTCGTTGGCGAGATTCGCGGAAGGAGTAGGAACAGATGTCCATATTACTAACGGATACTGTTTCCATGCGAAAGTAGGAGAAGAAAAAAGGGAGGAGTTTGTACCAAGGAGAAAGGGGCGAATCCCGGATACTCCACCAGAAACTATTAAAAGTTTTATTACTGATTTTTGGGGTGACGAGCCCACGTGGCCGCGTTCACTGTCTGAAGTGAAGAAATGCTTACGGACTTTATTCGAAAATAATAAGCCGTATACTATTATCCTGCCATATAATGAGAAGGCGATATGGGCGCAGGAAATAAGGGACCGGCTTATTGATCATCCTATACCGGTACCCTCTCGCAAGCAACAGCTAGTGGTGGCTTGTCGTATGGGAACTCGTGAGCAGAGCAGTGCATACAAGCGGAAGCTCAGAGACCTCGACAAGTTGAAATTGATACCGCAAGCATTCACATGCTTTGATGGTTTTTACACCCGTAAAGCTCCTTTGCAATACGCGAGACTCATCGACATGCTGGTGGAGCTCGGTAAAGATGATGAGCCAGACACGGTCACGTATGAAAAGACGGGCCTAGATGATGTCTCGGAAGAGTACTTAGGCTTGGAGGAGGACAGAGAACCCCTCAAGCAGCATAAGCAGATGTCTGATGAAGATTTTCAAGAGGCGGCGCGGAAAATATTGGAAGAAGGAGTAGGCACGGAGAAGGAGAAGGAGCTTTTAAAAGCCAAATTAGAGGCGAACAAGGAAATTTTTGACCCTCCACATGCAGGTGGTGTCAAGCCTGAAGATTTCACTGCGGTTATTTACAAAATACCGGGTGCGGAGCCGTCACCGGCACCACGAAGGGCGAATTTGAGTATACATGAGGCGAAGATAGCGGAGGAGCTAGCAAGACAGCTGCTCAATGAGGACTTTATTGAGAGATCAACATCTCCAATAGTCTCACAACCGAGAATAGTGCCGAAGCCAGGAGGAGAATGGCGCCTGACAGTTAACTATGCTCGTGTTAACAAGGTGCTGGAGGAAGAGAGAAATCCTCTCCCGACATTAGAAGAAGGAAGGAGAGTACTGCGGAATGCAAAATTCTATTCGGTCATTGACCTTAAGAATGGCTTCTGGCAGATACCACTGGAGGAAAAGTCCAGATGGCTGACGGCGTTTGTGGTGGGTATGGAAATATACCAATGGAAAGTGCTTCCGATGGGCCTCAAGCAAGCCCCAGGACTTTTCCAGAAGGCGATGCAGAAGATGTTGAGCGGTCAGTACGATGATTTGTCTGACGGAGGCTTTATGAGAAGGCGGGGACAGAAGGCGGGAGAATATGCATTTTGCTATATCGATGACATTATCGTATACTCTAACACAATGGAGGAGCATATCGATCATTTGTCCGATATATTCAGGCGCATCGGAGCTTTTGGCCTGAAGTGCAATCTAAAGAAGTGTCAACTTGCCAAGACGAGTGTGACGTTATGGTTGATGAATCATGAACAGACGGGACGGCTGGCGCGGTGGCAAGCGTTCTTGTCTTGTTTCGATTTCACAATGGTCCATCTACCGGGAAAGCGAAATGTGGTCGCTGATAGCCTCTCTAGGCTAGAGTTTAACTCAGAAGTATCGGCGTTGGTGTCCACGGTGGAGATGGAAGACTTGTCCACTGACAAGGTGTATGAGGTCAGCCACATTGAGGCGATGGAGATGGCGAGTGGAGTCCGATATGACCGCACAGGTCTACGGTACAGTCCACAAGGCCCGGATCACGGGATATGTTGTGAGCTACATACCCAGGAGGACGCTGAGTGGTCCTATGAGGTATATGAGAATGCGAAGGCGAACATAAGAGAGGAAGAGGAGACGCAGGAAGTTTATGCGGAGCCTCCTCAAGAGCGGAGAAGTGACCTAGACGATGACCCGGAAAGAATCGGGGTACGGCTAGAAGATGGTACTATCCATATAGCCTCGCCTACCGCATGGAGGCAACAACAGGCTCAAGATCCGGAGTTTAAAGAACTGATACAGTTATATCAGAACCCGGATGAGCTACGGATGACGAAAGCGATCAAAGATCAGATGAAGGAGATGGGATGGAGAGATGGTCTACTGTGGTACAAGGGCCTTCACGGTCGCTATGCGTCACAGCCGGACAAATGGACCCTTTGGGTACCGGAGAGTCTGAGACGATTTATATTTGTCGCAGCCCACAATTGCCCACTTTTGGCGCATCCGGGTCGACAACGAACTCACATGTTCGTAGCGAGGCGATTCTGGTGGAAGAAGATGAAGGAGGAGATAGATCAGGCGGTGGATGCATGCATCCCGTGCAAGATAAACAAAACACCACTGAAGGCAAATTTCGGCCTGATTGGCGAATTTCCTCTTCATGCGGGGATGTTTGAGTTTATACACATTGATAATGTGGGATCTTTCCCAGAATCGAAGGATGGTTACAAATACCTCCTTACGGCTATTGACAGAGCCACCAACTATGTGTGGATCATCCCTGTCAAAGACGTTACCGGCAAGACGACGGCCGAGGCGCTGATCGATAGGATCATCTCACAGATCGGAGTACCAAGAAAGATATGTTCTGATCGAGGCTCGGACTTTAATAACGAGGTCATCGACAAACTATCTAAGTATTACGGGATGAAATGGCAATATGTTACTGCCTATAACCCGCACTGCCTATAACCCGCGAGCAAATGGGAAAATCGAGCGGATACACAGACCCCTCAAAGCCTCGCTAAAGATGTATTGCACGAAGAAGGAGAATCAAAGAGCATGGGTCGAGGCAGCACCATCATTTGCGTTTGCAATGGGAAAATCGAGCGGGTACACAGACCCCTCAAAGCCTCGCTAAAGATGTATTGCACGAAGAAGGAGAATCAAAGAGCATGGGTCGAGGCAGCACCATCATTTGCGTTTGCAATGAACTGTCTACCCTCTACGGCGTTAGGAGGCTCGAAGAGCTCAATCTCGCCATATCAGTTAGTATATGGGCGTGAGCCTGATATCCCGACTTCGCTCCTTCACCCAAAAGACACTTGGGCGGATGCGGATGAGTTGTTTGGGATGAGACTTAGAGTGAAGATGGATACGGAACAAATAGTCAGGGCGCATAGAGAGGCGGAGCGCCGAAAGACTGATGCTGAAGGGGTGCGACAAGCGCACTTGGATCAGATCAAGTTCCAGGTCGGGGATATTGTACTATTGTACCATCCTCAAGTCCCGAAGGGAGTCAGCTCTAAGCTGTTCACTCACTGGAAAGGACCTTATCAGATTATGGAACAGACGGGACCTCTGAATTACAAGATCAGGGGTAGAGGGAAGGTGCAAATTGTGAATGTAAGAAGGCTGATTAAGTATGATCCCTTCTTACTGGAAGATGAATCCGTTGAGGAGGCGTTAAAACGGATGAAGGATGATTTCAAAGAGGTGCCGCCCATCCACAAGGAGGCTGGCATAGACCAAGACGATGCTTATCGGGCACCGATAGCTGAGAAGGAGGAGAGTGAGGTGGACAGCAAGGAGAAGACTGACTAAGCGCGGTGGGGACTCAGTCCAAGTCTCCGCGAGAGCATAGCGGAAAGAAGGAGAAGATCACAGAGGCGCAGCTAAGGAGAGCGCGGAATGATCTTATCAACGACCAACCGAGGAAGGCGATGAGGTCGATGAGATCAAAGGACGTCCACCAGGAGGAGGAGGGGACGGTCACTGACCCAAACGCGAGCAACGTTGAGATTGTCCATGAGCGATGGAAGGAAGGCGATGCGATAGCAACCATCGCATGGGTGAAAAATGTTTTCTATCTGATGAGACCAGCGGAACAACATGTCGCTGATGACACTCTCTCAGACTTATACTTGATGCGGGTCGTGGCGGTCCCACGACAGATGCGTGTCACACGGACACTCAAAATATCATCAGCCGCAAAGATAGTACAACCGATACTCCAGTTCTGGAGAAGTATGGACCCGGTTGAGGATCCAAAGGCAAGACATTATCTGCCAGTATATAAAGACGCAAAAAGTCTCGAGACATGGGATGATACAATTACTCCCAGAGACAAGGATTACACTGCGTGGACCATTCAGACACTGCCAAGAGGAGTGCTTGATGTCCCTTTTGAATTATCGTTGGGCGGAATCCCTAATAAGATCTGGGACATTCTCGAACAGTCAAAGTTCGATCTGACTTTTGTTGGTGGTCCTCCACCAGGCAAAGAAATCCGCGCCAGACGACGAAGGCAGTGACAAAGAAACTGTTTTTCTTTATGCGTCTCAAATAAACTGATTGATTGCCCACGGCGTATCATGATTTGATCATGCATCATCAGTTATCAATATGAATATTAAAAAGACTCAGTGATATAACTTGGCATTCGATCGCAACATACGAGTGCGAAAGGTCGATCGACGATGATACTACACCGTATACGGGGATCGCTAGTGCATTGAGCGATGGTGTTCCCGGGTATGACCCTTTCCAAGTCCTGGGATGATGTTCTCGAAAATGAAATGTTCTCTGAAACTTTCATTAAATTATTTTTTACGATAGATTATATACTGTCGTACCTGAGCACGGTCAATCTCTACTTGTGTCGGTATATCGCAGGGTCGGGTACATACACCTCGACTTCGGATATAGCTATTAGGACTGGCCCCCTAATACTATATCATAGGATATCCGCCTTATACAAGGGTATGTCATTAAAAAAGACAATGTACTTACGATCTCCCTGTGAATAATAATAATAATAATAATGATAATGATAAGAAGAAGAAGGAGATCAAAGGGGGAATCGTACTACAGCACCACGTTGCTTGTATTTTTTATTAATAGTACGTTTGTTCTTGACATACTGCCGGAAAAAAAAAGAAATGGAGGGGAAGGAGTTCAAAATGTACAAGAAAGGCTAGAGAATCCGCTTTGACGTGCCGTATGAGGATATATTTATCGTCTTTTAGCGTCTATCCGTGGGTCGATGCGCTGTGTGGCATGA